>JAECUM010001825.1:0-96239 GCA_016617855.1 Megalonaias nervosa | reverse complement strand
TATATATATATATATATATATATATATATAACATATCATCACTGATTTGATTGGCAAGAGGTGAAATAAAGTGTGTGATCACTATATATAGAAATGTGCAAGTAAATTCTGAAAAATAAGACCTTTAGCTGAAATATTTGGCACCAAATGCCTACTAGCCCTGTATGACTTTTACTTTTAGGTGCTATTAACACCTTGGCAGTGATGCTGCTAACTGGTTACTGGCACATGCTGTGTGACTGCTAGTTACCAGCTAGCACTGAAGAACAGTATCAGTCACAATTCATAAATAAGCTACAACTGAGTCAATCAGATAGTGCAGTCAAAACCTTAGTTACTTTGTCTGGCATAGTATGGAAACAGTTATGGAAGAAACATTTCAGACTATTCATCTTCTTACAGATGCTGAAAGAGTATGCATGAGGCAACACACAATTAACAAGAAAGAAATTCAAGTTTGCCTGTATTATGAATGTTTGGATGATGACTCGGATGCAGAGGAATTTTCTGACATAATCCCTGAAACAGAAGATACAGTGGACAAGTTGAAGTTACCAGATCCAGTTAAGTTAAATGATTGGAACCCTCAGATCCTCAGGTTTTTGATAAAAAATAGAAAGCACAGAAATATGTTGGAAAAAAATCTGTCCGATGTAAATGGGGTTGCCAAATGGCCTTCGTCTGTGGATGGATATGTCATAATTGAGTGCACTGTGAAAGTGGAGGATAAAAATGCCAGCTCACTTCTCAAGGACTGGACTACAAGGGTTATCAATAAGGTCAACAATTTTGCAGCTGGTATTGAGGTGGCTGAGTTCAATCTAATACAGATGGCATGGCCAAGGGTACGAGAGGGGCTGCAAACTGTTACTATTGATAATCCAGAAGATGTGGGGGTGTTTGTAGACGAAGAAAAACATAACATTGCAGTGGCTGGTCCAAGAGCTATTGTAGAAGAATTAAAAAATACAATCAAGCAGATGATTATCATGGTTGAAACTAAGATTGCACTTGAGAAGAATAGAATCAGGGAAACAAAAAAATTAAAAACATTTGAGATAGCTTTACTTAGAATGTCACATTTTAATCAAGACATACAAAAGATGTATCCTGAATTACAATTTGATCTAGACCAGAAGGAAAGGATGGCAATTTTTGTTGGCCAGGCAGATATTGTTCAAAAAGTGATAGTGCAGATGCATGAGAAACTTAACAGTTTTGTCAGTAGAAGCATGCAGATATCAAAAGCAGCCAAGGATCTATTGTTTGCACAAGAGACACGTAAATACATCAAACAAAAAATGTTCTCTCAGAAGGTAGTTGGAGTTTGGGATGTAGTTCGGCGTGAGGAGGTTTTAATGTTTGGACGAGATGAGAAAGAAGTTAGAAAGGCAATCCAGCTTGTGAATACTTGCCTTGTTGAGAATAGGATACCACTGGATGTGGCCATGGCACAGGCAGTTCAAGGACAACAGTGGTCAGAGCTTGTCCAGAGTATACTCAAAAAGCATACTGGAAAATGTGCAGTAGAACCTGACATCAAAGGCATCTTGGTTGTTGCTGTGGATGATATCTTTCAGGATGTCTTTAATGAAGTAAAAGCTTACTTAGACTATCATGCTGTCCAAGAAAATTTTCTCGTATTAGATCCCATGCTGGTGAAATTTGTGAAACAGTACAAAAATGATGATATCAAAGAATTGGAGAGAAGATTTGAGAAGTCACTTGTAAAGCTTTCCATTGATGACATTGGGAGACAAAAGGGTGTCAAAATAAATGGCACGAAAGATGGATGTAAGACAGCTAAAATTGCCCTTGCCGAAATGGTAAAAAGTGTCTTCACCATAGAACATGTGATGGCCAACAAAGTTGGACTTAAAGAGCTTCTCCAGGGTTCTAGAGGGAGAGGCCAGCTTGGTTCCATTGAAGTCAAATGGAAATGTTTTATTGAGATGAAGAATTCAAACAAACCAGACACCTGGCAACCAGAAGGTATACTTTTTTTAATGAATTTCTTTTAAAAATGCAATTTTCACGTGGTATATGCTATTATTTTACATCCACTACCAACAGTATTTATAAAAAAGTAACTCTCATTATATTTATGTGAAATGCAGCATTAATATCCCACCCCCATATTTCAGTCTCCTCAGGCCATGCTGCTATGTCAGACTGTTGTATAGTCCTGGGTTTATTGTCAGTTGTGCATCATCATTCAGATAATGTCTATCATTTGTCCATGCACATTACACAGTTTTTTTTAAAGCAAAAACCACTTAAACAATTTCAGTAAATTTAATCAAAGAAAGCATTCTGATATTGCTGCCTTTAAAACTTGCTGGTCATGGTGACTTCCTCTCCAGTATGGCTGTTGTTACTAATAATAACAACTACTCAAACCAGTTGTTTTTAACAACAACAAAAAAACAGAAGAAAAGACCATAATGCCTGTTTCAAAATATCATAGCAGAGCTCCAGCTGATACATATGGCTTTAATTACCAAAAGTTGTTTAAACTCAAAACCAGCATAAATTCTTGTCAAAAACCCTTCCACCAGAGTTGAAGAGGAGCATTCAAGCATCAAGACTTTTCAGTTATTACATAGGATATGATTTTCTATTCAGAAAAGAACTTAAGACATTTTCTTGTGATAAAATTAAAATGACCAATTTGATGACCAGTTTTGTTTGGATTTGATGTTACATATCCAGTGATCAGATTAAGTTCTTCAAAGTTTGTTCCTGTGGTGCCATCCAGAATTGCCACTGACAGCTAGAAGAAGCAATGCAATAATTTCCTTTATAATTTTTGATGAATTTTGATTGAATCTGTCAGGGAATATTGTGATATCAATAGCCTTTTATGTCCAGTTAAAATTGTTTAACACAAACTGGTAAACTTAAGTTCAGTTGTACATCATGTTTGCAATGGTTTTTGCATGCTTTTTCCTATATTGGTCATACAAGAGTTTACTCAGTTAATAGTAAATTAACACTTTGTAACAATATTTTAGGGGCCAGTGGTAACAACACCAGTGGAAGTGAAGATGATGATGATCAAAGTCCGAAGTCCATGGATTGACAACCCTCCTCAGAAAGTGGCAGTGCCAGTGTTTATGTTGGAGGGATCAGGGTTTCAGTCATTAAGGGAGAACTTGCAAAACAGAAGGTATGTAGTTGATTGTAACTCTTCTGGCCATAGAGTCAAAGGCCAGGTTAGCTTATGGCATGACCTAGCCTTTTCTTATTCATAGTGTCATATGTCTTGTATTGTCCATCCATCCACAGTTGCTTCTTACTGTTAATTATAAACCAGTGTGACATGGTTTCAGATAGTCTATCATAGTTGACTGATTTGTATGAAATAACCATTGTACCACAATTACCTTGATGGCAATATTTTCAAGTACAGTGTTCATTCTAGGAAAGAAACAGCAAAATCCAAGAGCCTTTACAAGGTAAAAAAGTGGGGTCATTTACAAAAAAATCAGGGTCACAAAATATCCTTTTGTGTTTCTTCTTTGTTCAAGAAAATGTAAACATATATCATTATCAGCCTTCATTGCCATGGATTTCCAGAGTGGGATTTGAATTCTTCATGCTTGGGTAGTGATTTACCTCGTGGACATTTGAGTCTACATTTTTTCCTTCCTTTATGATACTTTAGAAATAAATGTGGCAGTGCTTTTGTTGAAGATTTCACTTATGTACATTTTTATATCCATGATCATTGACTATGTGTTCTTGATTGGTGCCCAATCCAATCAAATTTGGTGTTTCTCTTGGACCTTGAAATTGAGTGTCTTTACTTCTTCTGTAATGATCTTTTATTAGGGGTCTTTTATGTGCCCAATGGACACCATAGAAAGCATCTTTCTTGCACCAAAGATAAAAAATTAGGGTAAATGTCCGAATGGCACACAATTATTTATAACTTCAGTATTAGACAACTTGACTTATAAGAAGGTAAACTTTTATGGGTTATATGTTATAAAGAGAGTTCACTATTTCAAGATACATTGATATGTTGATGGATGGATACTTGAATAATAATGTTAATGGAAGTGCATAATTTTATATTCTTTAATAGATTATTGTGAAGATTGAATAATTGATTGAAAAGACATAACATTTTTTTATTTGCATGTAGGTGGATGTAATTGTCAATTCAACCAGTCAGAAATTGGATCTCAACACTGGGGCCATTTCAAAGACAATCTTGTTATATGGCGGTGCTAGCATCCAGAAAGAATGTTTGCAACAATATCCCAATGGGATCAATCCAGGACAAGTTGTTGTCACAAATGGAGGCAATCTGAAATGTACCAAGGTCTATCATGGCTGCTTAAGTACCTATGATGCTAGTCAGGGCAATTCTGTGAAGGTATAATTTTTATATTTTACAAGACCTACACTCCAACCTCACTAGAAATATTTGTATTTTGTAATGGATACAGGATAATATATATATATATATATATATATATATATATATATATATATATATATATATATATATATATACACACACCATTGAAGTCATGGCCAGCTTTAAAAAAACATTCAAATTTTGCATTCTTTTCAGAAAAAATTATGTTGAAAAAATTTTAATAAAAATATTTATGTTAACCTTAGTCTAAGAACAGGCAAGATGTTTCAGATTATTCATTAACATGTTGTCCATCAATCTGAATTTGCTGTAAATATTTATGAAAGATGGAATTTTGAGTTTATTCAGCACATACTAAAGTTTAAAGCTGTGTGCAAGATGGACCAGGTCCCATGTGGAGTCACATAAGAAGTCTGATGTTAGATGTACTAATGACTGTGTGAGTTGAGGTGAGATGGGCGGGATAGTTGATTTTTACATAAGATAAGTACTTGGCACTGATAAGTCATTGAATTGAACTTTGAAGCTGCCCTTTCAATTTTTTATTATGCTTCTATTGTCTATTCTGAGATTTTATGCTTGGCTGTACAAAGCAGAGGAGACCTAATGTTATATTCCATGTATAGTTGGCATTGTTGTCATTGGTCATTGTCATCCGCAGCAAGATCCATAATATTTAACTGCCTCTGTTGCCAGCTTGATCCTCTAATTCTTCATGGGTGTTCTTCACATTCTAAATCACCCCAGGGGAAATTATATCACAGTGACCTACCTTTTTTGCACACTTATGACCTTATAGTTGTTTTTTAGGTTAAGACAGGCATAAAATTTTGTCTTCTGGAAAATCACCAGCTGTATGCATGGTATGTTCATGGGACTTGGTGTGTTTCATGGCATTAGTTGCTTACGGGTGAACTCCACTATAAAAGTTGACTTGTAGCCACTGTATACAAAGATGGTCATGAAGTGATGTGTTTACACATAGGTCTTTGCAGATTTGCAAAGGGTTGATTTTCTAGCAGCGACTCTGACCATGATTTTTATAACATATAAACAATAATATACAAAGTTAATCAGTCTTGTATGATTGGAGCTTACCTATAACATAAACTGTATACCATTGCAGGGCCTAAAATTTATTGAAACATTGAAAATTAAAGAAGTTGGAGACAAAACTATGAGAAAAAAATAAAATTCTTTCTATGGTTCCAGATGCCAGTTATTATAGAAGTGTGAATAAATTGAAAATAATGCTGTTACCTGCAGCAGATAGTTTCTTGATGGAAATAAGAGAAATTTACCAAGGATTATTACACAAAAATGATCAGTTATACAGACAAATTTATTGTTTCAAACAGTTTACTCTTACTTGTATGAAATAAAATTAATCCAGTCACAGTTGTGAACCCACCTTTGATTGATAATTAAAATAGAGTTCACCATCTATTAACTTGCAAGCAAAACTAAAATGCCAGATGATCCTTGCATGTATTGTCTAAAGAACTGACTAAAAATAACAATTCAAATTAATTGTTAAATCTCTTGGATAAAAAAATGCATCTTTTGTATAGGTCGGAGTTTTCCAGTACAGTTTAAAAGACCCTACGTTATTGTATAACTTTATGAAAGGATATTTTCTTACTGTAACATCCCCCTACCCCAGAAAAGATGTCTAATGTCTCTGAAGATGCCTAGAAGTAAATCAATGATGTCACAACATCTTTTCCTCATGTACTTATTGGCAGATTTGCAGATGTAGGTGTGCTGTGTTCATTGAACTTGGTTGAGATGTTCCTTGCTTTATTCTTAACCATGCCAGGTGGAAGTTTGTAGTTTTACAAGTCAACCCCAGCATAAAAGTTTTGTATTAGAGACATAATTCTAGTTTTTTAGGTATGCTCAGTATTGAAACTTGATCTGGATATTCCTTACATCATTCTAAACTACCCCAAGGTGCAAGTTGTTCAAACGGACTTAATTTTCCTTGTATATTATTCTATCATTTGAAAAAGGTTTGTCATCCTGGCAGGTCTCTAGCTGAAGATTTTTGTAGATTTTTGTCCAGCTGTACCTTGCATTATTGTGTCCCTTCCAGGAGAGAAAGTAGATTATAGTGACTTAACTTTCTTACACTAATTACTTTGTTGTGTACAGGTTATCCTTGACACACCAGTGTACAGGTAAGCTTGTTTGTCTGTCTCAGAATTTCTGCTATCCCCGCACTTTGATGAAGGGATATTGTGATATCCTTCATCTGTCTCCACTACTTCTGAACCACTTGATGGAGATTCACTAAACTTAGGACTGGGGTTGGGTTCAAATGTCAAATATGCAAACATTGCAATTTTATTGTCATTGTTGAACATTTTTTAACAAACTTTGTACACGCAGTTGTAAGAGGTTTTAGGATCTGACCCTTTTGTCAAAACCTACTTAATGTAAGTTTTTGAAAATTAGCAGCAAGCATTTATGCAGAGCAATTATTTCAACAACTCTGTTTGTATGGTAACATCCATAACAGAGAGAGATAGAGATGTGCTTAATAATTTTATGAATACTAGGTTAATTGCCAATCCGAGGACAGGAATTAAAAAAAGAAGGAAAAAAAATTTGTTATAAACAAGTTTAAAAGAAAGTTTGTGCATAAAAATTCAAGCAAAAAGAAAATTGGGATCCCACTGCAAGTTTCCAACACATGATCTCTTGTTTGGCAGCCAGGACACACAGACAGTTGTGGGTGTTTGTATATAAGATTCATATAAATATGTAAATAATAGAGGGCCACAAGAGTAGATTGGTGACATAAGGATTTTACATAGATTTTACCTTTTTCTTGCATTTTATTTTTACACTTCAAAGAAATTTAATATCTTTACCTTTTATCTTCTATAAGTCATTACTGTGTTATTTGGCAGGGTTTATATTTTTTTTTTAAGCAATGTTTACCTTTTCTTTTTTTGAGTTGGCAATATATAGCCAGGATTACTGGCATTTAACCCTATTCGTCTGTTACCATTAGGTACAGAGTTTCCAGGAGTCTTTAGGTAGTTGTAAATAATCATTAATAGATCATTATGGTGATCAGTTTCCTGCATATATTAAAGTATTCAGAGTTATGTTTGGGCATCTGGGCTACCTTATCATATTGATTGCTTAATTTATGGCTTCAGTGAAAGCACAACATCAAACTTTGTTAATTTTGATGTAATACACTATAACTTAAGGCAATATAGGAAAAGAAGACCATTATCAATCATTATAACATTGTGATATTTTTTTCAGCTAATGGAGACCTTTGTTTGCAATTGTCTTAGCACAGCAGATCAGAGTGATTTCCAGTCCATGGCTTTTCCAGCACTGGGGACTGGTAACCTTGGATTTCCTTCTGATTTGGTTGGAAAGCTAATGTTGGAATGTATCAAGAGTTACAGTCATACAAAACGAAAAACTAGTCTGAAAGACATCTTGTTGGTTGTGTACCCATCAGACATAAACACAATCCAGGTATGTCATGAACCTATTGCATGTAAGAAATGAAAAGTCATTTTAATTAGTTTGTTACTCATGAGTAACTATGATGTAATTAATTACAGTTCATAGACTGTTAATTAGTTGCCTATAAACCTTGTCTCCTGTCATCTTAACTTGATTTGTGAAATGAAGCAATTCAGTCATGGATAATTATACTGATAGTTGTATGTCGATACAGATTGGTCATTTTTAAGTTTATTAATCAGCAGTGTTAATTAGAGAATAAGTAAGGTGCTAATCCTTGCAAATAATTATCCAAATCCTGTCAAACTGGTAACTTTACAATTTCCATAGAGATTAAAGAAAAAAAAACATCTGTTCATGCACAAATTCTCTTACCAACAACATTAACATTAAAGAATTTAGTACAGCTCTGTCATTGTCTTGGCTGTAATGTGGATTAATTGGTAAATGGCAGTAATCCTAATATATTTCTCCTTTTAAGAGAGCAGTACAACCAATTTCCCAACATTCTCATGGTGCCTGGCAATAAAAGTTAAAATGCCAAAGAAGCATGAAGTACTTTACCCTCACTCAGAGATGTCCACATGATTTGTAAAATCCATAATGCTTGATTGCTAAATTGAACATTCAGTTAATGTGACTGATGTACTGACACTGCAATTATAGTCTGAACAGAACACATAAATTCAAGCAATTAATGATGTATTCTCAGTAATTAATAAAAGCAAAATTTGAATAAAGTATTTTCTATATTAAACAATGTGTAATGAAAACAGTTATAATTTAAGGATTGTTTTTATATAAAAAATTGGACCTTACAACAAATTACAGGCTGATAATATAGTAGATTATAATGATGCATGTTTTTACATTGACAAGAGGATCTTGTACAAGTGCTTATTTCAAATGAGATTAATGAAATTATTTGAGTAATTTCTTCTTTTCATTTGCATACCTTTGTGAACAAATAATTATTCAATAAATATCATGATTGTAGGAATATATTTATCATATTTTGATATTATTGGTTTATTAAATGAACTGCAAAACATCGAATGAAGTGACTACATTGGAATATCATGGACATTATTTCTTTGCCTTACATGATGTTGTTATGACCAAATATATAGGCTTATTAACTTTAATAATGTGATAAATGTATTTTACAGGCTTTTATGGCTGTGGTTGGTGGAACTACAGCGCCATCTGCCAGAATTCATAAGAATGCCTCATCCTCTTCAAACATAACCACAGGTAATTATTTATTTCTCTGAGATGTTTTGTTCTTTGGACCTTTTTTGGGGGTATGTAGTAAGTGTTTTGATATGTATGTTAGATAAAAAACATTTTGTGTATTTTCATCAGTGTGCTGTAAAGTGAGTGGTAATTCATTGTATTCTGTTTACAAATTATTTTGCATACAAAAAAGCATTGCAGAGGAGCACTACATATAAATAAATATGCAGGTATAAAAGATTACATATTTTGTTCTGAGTGGGCAGAAAAAAGAATTTGATTTGTCATAGGTTTATTTTGTCAAGTCTGTCTGTATTAACATGCCATACCAAGCAAGTTCTGAAACAAATTTCTGTGTAGTATTGTATTTGTTACATATGTACCTCCCTCAGTTATTTAATGCATCCAGAAATTTGTAGTGTAAATTTAAAACAGAATATTGAAGTTTCAGTTGAGGTGGTTGGCACAGATTCAACACTAATCTCAGTGACATTTCAACTATATAATATTAAATGGATATGTTATGTTAAAAACACACATGGATACAAACAGCTCAGACCAAGTTAGTTTGTTCTATAATGCACCAGTAGTCTGGGGTCTTCTCTCATCACTTGAAATCATAAATAGAACAAACTTTGTAGACTTAGACTCAGTCTTCTGTTTGATAAACATTATAGACAAACAAATATGGTAACATTATACTAAAAGGGTTTTAGATCTACTGGTCATAGACAGAAGAATTTATGAGATGGCATGTTGTTGATCATCCATTGTCTGTAATTCCTTGTCTATCTACTGTTAGCAAAAATTTGTTATTGCTACTCCTCCTAAACTACTTGTTCGATTGGTGTGAATCTTGACATACACATTCATCCCAAGTACTAGTTGGTCCTAAATGAAAATAATGCTTTGGAAATTTCAGGTATGACTACCACATTGTCCATCTTGAAAATCTTTTCATTGCTACTGCTCTTGAATGGATGGTCATATCAACATGGGGTTTTACTAACAGACTTTTTATGATGTCTAGCTGGTCCTAGATGAAAATGGTGCTGATCTGACTTGTGGCCACCAAAGCAGATATCATGAAAATCTTGTTATTACAGCTCTTACTGTAGGGAGAGTCATGTCGACATGGAATTTATACTAAAAGACTTCTTATGCTGTCTAATTCATCCTGAATGCAAATGATACTGCTAGGATGTCCAGTATGGCTGCCACAGTGACAATCTTGAAAATATTGTCATTGCTATTCCTCCTAAATGAATGTACAGATCAGCATGGGGTTCCATTAAAGACCTCTTATAATGAATAGTTGGTCCCAAATGAAGATGGTGCCAATCTGACATCCAATATGGCCACCATAGCAGTCATGTTAAAAAATATTTGACTGCTACTCCTCCTGAATGGATGTGCATGTCAGCATGGTGGTTTCACTAAAAGACTTCTTATTGTGTCTAGTTAATCCTAAATGAAATCTGTCTCTACTCAGTGTCCGTTATATTTGCCATGGCAGCCGTCTTGAAAATCTTTTTTCACACCTCTTGAACAGAAAATCATGTCATAGGGTTTTCACTGTAAGATTTCTTAAGGTGTCTAGTTGGTTTTGAATGAACATTGTAGACTGGATAAAGTGGTCATTGTTGATGTTCACATCATGGTTCACAGTAGATAGACTAAGTTTTATGACCCCATTTGGATAATTACAGCAATATAAGCATGTAATAGTGGACTGGACATCCACTACATTATATGGAATATACTCATTGACATAGCCACAATATAAGCATGTAATAGTGGACTGGACATCCACTACATTATATGGAATATACTCATTGACTTAGCCACAATATAAGCATGTAATAGTGGACTGGACATCCACTACATTATATGGAATATACTCATTGACTTAGCCACAATATAAGCATGTAATAGTGGACTGGACATCCACAACATTATATGGAATATACTCATTGACTTAGCCACAATATAAACATGTAATAGTGGACTGGACATCCACTACATTATATGGAATATACTCATTGACTTAGCCACAACATAAGCATGTAATAGTGGACTGGACATCCACTACATTATATGGAATATACTCATTGACTTAGCCAAAATAGACAGTGCAGAATGTTTTTTTAAAGTAGTTCACAATGTCATTTAATATTCAAAGACTTGCCCACTAAAATGCCTTGACATGTATGTGTTGTAAGAGGAAAAAAAGAATTCCGAACGAAGTGTTGCAATACTATTTAGGTGCTTTACAAAGCATGAAAAATATAATGATACCGTAATAATAACCATGGCTGAGAGAAAGAGAGATTCTGCTTTTAAACAAACAAAAAAAAGAAATCACATGCCCGAAGTTGCTATGCCACATGTTTGCCATGGCAGTAAAATCTCTGTGTTGATTGTTGCTAATTTTTGCTAATTTTTGGATTCATATTATTTATGGCTTTAAACAGATACCCATTGTAGAACTTCGTTATCTACTCCAGACCAGAGGTGGAATTCGTTTTGCCTTCATAGTTTATAAATTCCAATTATTTCCTGTTTATTGTGAAACCATGCAATTTCTAGGGTTATCATAAAATATTGTCAGTGTGTTCATTTTGATTATTGCAGACTTTCAGCCTCTTACATTTCTGAAGCTATTCATACATGTTAATTTTAATTATGACCAAGCTCAACTATAAAACCAAGCCAGAAATAATAAGAAGCACACAGAGATAGCAAGTTAATGACCCATTTGATTACATACATTCATTTCTAAAATTTGTCAGTAGAAAAACTCCGTATTGAAGATAAATTCAGCACATCTAAAAATGTGTACTCTCTAGTGATCAATTTAGTTTTCAGAGTTAAAAAATAAAATTGGGGGTTACATTGATTGAAAGTTATCATGTATAATCTCTCTCTCAATTTGCATATAATAAATATATTTTCTTATAAAGATGTGGATGTTTCATTTTACAAAAGGAAAGCCTTAGTGTAGTAGAGCTTTCATTAAACATGTCATAGCTATGTGCTACTTGGGTAGACTTCTGTTGTATGCATGAGTTTGAAAGATTAATTGGGAAAATAAAAATATTATATGATTGACTATATATTACTACAAACTAATTTTGTGTGAAAATATCACTTACTGTTTTTCTCAGTCTACATTACAAGTCCCAATATTAGTTTCTCAGTAGGTTTTTATTTTAATTGTCATGTATATTTAATTTGCATTGTGTGATTGACCTTTGTCCATAATTGAGGGTAGGAGTTTTGGCTTAAGAAATTAAACCTGGTAGTTTTTCTGTGTTATACATGTCTGCACATATCCCTATCCCTAGCTCTTTCGCAGATGAATAATATGTGTAATGTTACTACTATATATTTTGTACAGGTAAAGGTATGAAATTGACACTTGCCATGGTCAATTTAAATGTTGGGGCTTTCTCTCAGCTCAATAAAATGACAAGTGGTGCAGTAAAACCCACTTTGGCTGTAATAAAATCCATGATGGAGTTCCACCAGGTTGAGTGGATGCCCACTAGGTTTAGAGGACAATCCATTATATGGGATAGAGGAACCTCATTCACTTGAAGGGACTCGTGTCTTTATTTTAAACTTTAGTTAAAAATGTCTGATTCTCCATATGAATAATTCATAGATTATGATTTTTCATTTTTTCTCAAAATACCATGTCTATCTTATTCAGTGGTAATATCAGAATATCTATGCAGTGACAAAGTTTTATAGATGGCATTTATGAATATGCATGGAGACAATAGTACCATTGTTAACAATTTGAAATTCTTCTGTTTATTTCTGTGGAGAATTTTAATTTGGTTCTGTTTCATTTTTCCTTACCTACTTGTAGAACCCAAGAGTCTTTGCTCATTTCTTTGCACAGTAATTGTGTATCTGACAAATGTTAACAGGTTTTTATCTGCCCACTATAAGGCATTGTTGTTTGCCTGTCCATGTGTCAGTCTGTTCCCTATAATCATTTCCACAGAACAACTCTAGTTTTCCGCTATCTACTGTTACCAAACTCTTTAAGATGCATTTGAGACAAGAATGAAACCTGTCAATTTGAGACTCATAAGTTTTATGGTCACAATCACATTGACTGAAATAAGAAAAACTGTTTCCACAAGCTAACTTGAAGCAAGTATCTTGACCAGATCATTAATGGCTGGCATTTGAGATAAGAAAGACTGTTCTTGATTTTGGGGTTATAAGGGCATAGGTCAGGGTTCATGACCCTAAATATACATACAATATAATTTCAGCACAATATTTTTAATTCTTTTTAATCTCCTTCGACCAGTCTTTGTGGATGGCTTGCATTTGAGACAATGAAGACACATATTCATATTGGGATCAATGGTCAGGGTCATAAGGACTGAAAGAAGGAGAAATAATTTCCACAAAACTATTTTAGTTCTGTACCACAAAACATGACTTAACATTGTGACTAGCTTGCATTTGAGAAAAGGGGGCAGCATATATTGATTTGGGGCTTAGTTGATCAAAAGTCAAGGTAACTCAGATTGATCAGTGCAAAATGGTTTCCACAGAATAACTTGAATCCTGTGTCTTTTACCTTGCTCAGAGTTTGTGGATATTTATTTCAAATTTAGAATGTCTAGTTGAGAGAGTTTTACATGAAAGAAGTACAGTTACTATTTGTCACATGATGTGCATGTCATGTACCTTTAACAGTACTGCTTTAGTGCTTATGTATTGGTGTGGGACCCTGTCAAAATATAGATGAGCATTGGGCTACAACGTCACATTAAGCAAAATTTCTAAAAGCAACAGATGACAAACTTAGTAAAGATAAGTTAGAGAAAAGAGGATCTATAAATATAAAAAGATCTTTTTTTCACAGAACAATTAGAATTATTGGTGGGTTTGTGGTAGTTTATACATTTTTAACCATGGCTTTTACCTGGCTGAGCCAACAATAGAGCATGTGAGTAGAACATTTCAAATTGTGCAAGTGTTTCACAATCATAGAAAACTAAAATTATGAACAGCACTTTTTGTAGCTTTTACTGATGTACATGCATCTTATTTTCACTTTACATATTAGCATTTGGCCATTATGGTTTTGCATCAGATTTAGTAAACACAAAATGCTTAAGCACCACAGCCTCTCTGGTACCATGGTAAATTGTTCCTTGAAGAAAAGCAACATAAAGATAACTTTGAATACAAATTAGTCGGGCAGACTGCTCCTAAGATAAGAGGCATTGAAAAATAATTCTTTTCTTTTCACAGTTCCTGGGATGTGCCGATGCACGTTTCCTAATTCTGTTGCTATGGAGATAGTTCAGGGGGATATCACCAAGGAGACAACATATGCTATTGTCAACAGTGTCCTGTCAGACTTGGATCTCACTAAAGGTGTTTATTATGCTTGGACTTCATCCAATGCCAATTGTTGCAGCTTCCCTATTAATAATCATTTTAGTCCTTTAATTGCAATTTTAATAGAACTTACAACAGCACTTGATGAATGTTAGTAATATATGCTCCAATGCATAGACTGATTTTATTTCCTTAAAGATGTTTGTTTCATTGTTCATTGTTTCTTTCACAGAAGAGAGGCTTGTTTGAAAGACTAGACTTTATCACAGTCTCTTGTCCCAGACTTTGAACCAACTATGTATATAATAGACTACCAGATGTTTCAGCAAGATCTGTAATTAACTTAGGGCAAAATTGCTCTCTGATTGAATTCTGGGCCTTAAATCTGACAACTTCACAGTGATGATGACAGAGTGGAATGAAGTTCATATTTATTTTTAACCTGTGGAATTCACTGTAGTCAGGGTTCTTGCAGTCATGGAAATCCTGGAAAAGTTTGTAATTTACAGAAAGAAAGTTCAAGGGCCTTGAAAAGTTTTGAATTTTTCAGAAGTCAATCAAAGTTTTGGAAAAATCATGGAATTTGGTTATTTTGCATTGTCTGGTTGCATTTTGGATTTGTTAGAGTAGGTTTCCCAGAAACTTCATTTGGACTACATCCTGGTATCTTACTACCATTTGAAATCATTGTACTCTTGGCACTCAAAAGGGAAGGACCTAAGTTTGATTGCATTGTTCAGAAGTTAATGTATCATCTGATTGGAGCATACCCAGAGCTAGCCAAAAAATTTTTTGGGTTAAATTTATATTAGGCAAGCATTAGCGGTCATAAATTTACATATTATGTACTCTTAAAATTGGTAGAAAGGTATTGGAAATGTTTTGGAAAAGTCATGGAATTACTTCTTTTAAAGATTGCAGGAACCCTGTGTCGTCAAAAACTCTTACACTATAACCAGAATTCATTAATCTAGAATCTTGCATTTACAGCTGACTAGGTTTCTTGATTCATGCAATGACTGATTTTGCTGACATAGAAGTAAGTTCAGGATTTCTCAACTGGTTTGTTCTCATTTTGATGCCAAATGAAACCATGTAAGCATTTCTCCAACATTGGTCCCATTTCTGTGTAACCTACAACAATATATCCTGTTTTTCTGTTAATGGATATATACATAGCATTATTTTGTTTCTGATCATTTACCTCAGGAGCATTGATGAATTCAGACAGAAATCATTATTTCTGCTAAAGAGATTGAGTTTGATTTTGGGCCTTTTGCTATTTTGGCTTTTGACAGAATTTTTTTTCCCCTCTTCTACTCAGACATTGGTCATGACATGCACAGTTTTCATCTTGGATTAAAAATGCTTCAGATAGCTGATTTTAAATTGAGTTCATTTTCTAGGTTTATTTAGTTACAGTTGCTTTGGACATTATCAAGCAGTGATTAAGAAGATCATGATTTTTTGTCTTGTAAAATGAATGCAGTGGGACATTTTGCAATGCGATGGCATTCATTTTCTCAAGTAATTGTCATGTTTTAACATTGTTACATAGATCCAGAAGTTTGCATTGATATATTACAGAATTAGAAAAAAATAAACAAGAATATATGGTTGTAGTGTGCTTCATTTCCTTTTCATGTTTTGTTGTCAGCCAAATATTCATTCATCTATCTGTCCCTATGTTTGAAACGACAGCACCTCTTGTTTATATATGTTAATCATCATCAGATTTTTGCTTACAAATGCACAAGGGGTAGAGAAAAAACCCAAATGGAATTCAGTGTCTGAGGGGTAATTGTTTAAAATTGTGGTGGTAATGCTGAAAGTTTGGATCTGGCTTGGATAAATTGCATGGCATTCAAGTCCACCATGTGCCAATAAGGACAAATGTTAAGGTCATTGGATATAAGTGACTAAATGTTTTGCAGGTGATCCTGCCTGATAATTCAATGGATGCATAGGAGATTGTTTGAGATGACAAGGAAAGGTCAAAGGTCAAGGTCATATGTTTAATTTCTTAAGGTATTTGCCTGCATTGTTGATTCCATTCAGGAAGTTGCTTTATCTTCTGTTTTCATGTATGGATTATTATTAAATTTTGTTTTGTCTGCTAAATAAGCAGAAAAGGCAATTTACAATTTCTTTATCCATCGGTCTTTAGCCTGAATTTTTTTTTACAGTTTTTATTTTTTACTTTTATTAATACACTCCTTTGAAAGCATGCATTTATCACACTTTGTATACTAGATTATCTGGGGACATGAATTATTTATAAACAGTACACAAGACATATATCCTGTTCAGAGCTTATTGCGTGTAAAAATGATCATGCGATTATGTGGGCAAATATCATCAAAGCACATTGCACCAGCTGAGATCTGCATTTTCCTAGATGAATGGATTATTATTAGATTTTGTTTTGTCTGCAAAATAAGCAGAAAAGGCAATTTACAATTTCTTTATCCATCAGTCTTTAGCCTGAATTTTTTTACAGTTTTTATTTTTTACTTTTATTAATACACTCCTTTGAAAGCATGCATTTATCACACTTTATATACTAGATTATCTGGGGACATGAATTATTTATAAACAATACACAAGACACATATCCTGTTCAGAGCTTATTGTATGTGAAAATGATCATGTGAATATGTGGGCAAATATCATCAAAGCACATTGCACCAGCTGAGATCTGCATTTTCGTAGATGAAGACCTCAGGAAGAGAGATTTAGGGGAGTTTGTGAAGAGTGTCTGATGCCAGTATGCAGAGCTGAAAGTGGCTCATGCAAAATATATATAGGAACCCTGATAAAACTTTAAGAGCCTGATCTTGAGGATTGTTCTGAACAAATAGATGATATTCCATATATGCACAGTTGGAAACAGGTTTGTAATATACTAATTCATTTAAGTATGGACACAAATTATGGGGCAAAAGCAAGGTTGTGAATGCATAAAACTTGGGCAATGGACCAAAACAATGTGAATGGAGTAGTGTAACTATTATGAAGGCCTCCAATTTAATGAAAAATAAGAAAGTTTCATGATAATACTAAGTGATGCTGCAAATTTTTGGTTATTGTGAAACAAAACCTTGATCACTAGAATGGCTGCCTATAAATTGATGAGGCAAAATAAGAGGATGTAAACACAATTTCTCGCTGAAGCACAGACACATGGTGAGTATCAGCAAAATCATTGATTGATAAGATGGCACCTAGCCTGTTGGTTGGATTTGACAGGTTGTTGTTATAGGGTTTAGCGCCATTTTTCAGCACAAGATAGGCTATACATGGCGGCCAGTATTAATGGTGGAGGGAGAACCAAGGAAAACCCCAGAAAGAACCACCAACCCATGAGAAGCTACCAGCAAGCTTTCTCACATACCCACATTGGCCGAGCTTGAGACTTGAACCCATGCAGACAGAAGTGAGATGACAGTGATCTGTAATGGTGAACACTTTAAACCACTCGATCACTCGGGACCCCCGAATTTGACAGGTTAGAAAATGCAGAATGGCCATATTTTGTGATCCAGTCTCTGAGAAAAACTGATTAGTACTCCATAAGTGCCATCCTCACAGTAAAGGTAAATGTTACATTTAAATGTTACCACTCTTCTTTACTAATAGATATACATATATATTTTTTTAAAAATAAAATTGGTTAAATTACATTGAACAATGTAATTTAGAAAATGATGGAAGAAGAAAATCTATGTTCCTATAAAGCAGACTGTTCCTGGATGGGTTTATACATTTTAGAGTTTAGTAAATAATGGCCAAGACAGTTGAGACATATTTTGCTGGTAAGACAATAAATCTGCAGACTATATGTCACAGTTCTATGTTGCTTTTCAGGCCAGGTATCAAAAGCCATTCTCGCAGCTGGAGGACCTTCCATACAACAGGAATGTCTGCTTAAAAGTAAGATATTAAGTCAACTTTTCATATTACCAGTCTATGCATAACGTAATCAAAATAGTTTTAAGTATGGTTTTAATCATTCCTTTAGCCAAAGTCCACAGCTATCGTCCACATGTGACTGACTGTACTCATCTTCAGTGCTGCGTAATATTTTTGCAGAAATCAAAAGCTCAATTTTGGTAATATTAGCTACTATATTTATTTTTAAGGCACCAGCTGTAGAGGTTTCAGGTTTGCAGAGATCGACAAGTACTATTTTTGAAGTCCAATAAATATCTGCAAAATTATCCAGCTAGAAATCACCGTCTGCACAGGTACCAGTTTTGGGGTTTTTTTGGGAGGGAGGCACGTTTGTTACCATTTTTCTCAATGGTCAGGACCAAGTACTGGAGACAGCTGTTCTTTTGGACATGAAGGTCATTCTCCACACTGTCTGTCCTTGGAGAAAGTATATGCAAGCAAAGACAATTCAGCAAGGTGGGATCAAAATTGCATACATTTTGCATTTTGGTATGGGAGTTCCTCCCTTGTTGTGCCCAACACCATATATACAAATAAGTCTTACAAATCCTTGGCAGGTACAGCATCCTGACAATTTAGTTATTAAGGAGATTGCAGCTGCTTTATGTGGAGTGGTCACTCCATGGTTGTGTCTTTCATTTAGTTGGACAATTTGGGACTGACCAATGTTAGACTAATTTGTGTCAATGTGAACAACAGAAAACTCCATCTTGGTCTCCCCATTCTCTGACTCTGAGGACTGGGTTATCAATACCTCTATTAAACAGCTGGCAGGGACTGTGGACATATGCCCTCAACCCCCCCCCTGCAACTGGTCTCGATGCTAAAGCTAATTCAGGCTTGCAAAATAGTTCTGATTGCTTCTCTTTGATGGAACAAATCTTAGGTCAGTAATCTACTTGATCTCCCAGGAAGATTATGGCAGCCTCCACGCTGACAAAGCAGCCAAGGTTGTTGGTATTCAATCCATGTCCAGAAGATTCTTTCAAATCTGGCTGTCATGATCAGAGCCTTGAATGAAAACAAGTTCACTACTTATATGGTCCAGCTGAATCTTGCTGCCAGGACAGTTACCATGCCCATTCATTATAGCACAACCTCAATTCTGGGCACCTTTATAGCTTTCATTAGGTTTGCCGAACCTCACTGGGGTCACTTTGTGAAATTACAAGCTTATATTTTTCATTTGTGATGCACTTAATGTTAGGAGAATGTTCATTGTGCTTCTAGATGGTGAATGCATGGGGAAAGGTTGAATGCTTGTGCATTTCCTCATCCTATTACCTATTTTCCTATTGTTAACATGGTTTTGTATTCAACAGAGAAAGGAACTTTTTAATAACAAATGTTTTGCTGATAGTATTTACCAGATCACGTTACGGTCAATTCCTCCCTACTTCCTCACAAATGTGAGCATCCTGTTGTGTTCAAGCTTACACTCTGAAAAAATCTGGTTATGGGTGTCCAACCTAGTGTGAGCATGGGAAGGTCATCTGTTATAGTTACTTACCTTTGTCCTTAGGGTGCATAGATGATTTATGTCGTTCATGGAAGGCTGGATTGGGGAAGTAGCAGAGTTAATTTTCTTAATGTTAGTATGATTAATTAAGTATTCACAGAGAAACATAACTTATGAAAATTACTCATTTTTTATTCAAAGACAGTAAATCAGAGAGCTGTCATAGTTGTGTTTGTAGAGATCATTTTCATGGATGGTAGATGATTGTAGGGGAGCAACCTGTGGCAGATTGTTGTTTTACAGAGGCTATTGTGCATTTAAATATGCTTAGATTTGTATTGATTAATATAGATAAAACAAAACATGGCAGTCTGTTTTCATTCTTTACTGTGCACATAATTCATGATTCATTTCCCTCATTGACTTGTAGGTGAAACATTTGTTACTTGGACTCAGATTTTTGTTTCTTCATTTATTTTTGGACACTAAAATATTTTGCATGTTTTGGGAGAGCAGAACAAACTATTTTTTTTACATCCAAAAGCTAATGGTAAATAGGGTATATGTCTAAAGGTATCAGCTGATACATTAGGAGTTTGTCTTGCCTGCAGAAAGCTTCATCTTCATAAGTGTACATGTAAATCATCTTATTCTGCTGAAACCATGGTTCTTTTCAATTAGCAAAATAAAGGATCTTAAGTTTATTCAAAGTTCAAACATTCACAATTACATTTGTGTTTTTCAATGTTTTGCAGTTGGAGACTTAAAGACCAATGGATTTGCAATCACTAGGGCTGGAAGTTTGCCGTGCAAAAGAATAATACACTTGGTGGCCCAGGATAAGAGAGAAGACTGGAAAGATATGATTGAACAAGTTCTTTGTCAAGTTGACAAGTTATCTTATCAGTCTGTGTCCTTTCCAGCCCTTGGGACAGGTACAACAACATCTATTCCATTAAATTGCTCTCCTTTATGAAAATGTCAGTCATTTGGCTAACATTTCTACTTTATGAGAGACAAGTTTGTGGCTTTTTTGTGTGTAGACAATTTTTTTTTTCATGTGCAAATGAGAGTCTGGCTAACACTGCCAGAATGCTTAGCCAGAAGGTTTTGTGGAAATTTTTCTGGCTACTGATACATAACAGCCAGGTGGTCTTCCAGAAATTATTATGGCAGGCTTTCTGGTTATTGATTAGCCAGAAAGTTTTCCACAAACCATTTGTGGCTAACATTATGGGAGTATTAGCTAGAATCCCAGTCAGGATGCAATCTAAATCCACTAATTTGTGAATCAACATAAAAACACAAGTTGCCTGATTTTTAATTTAAATTTAAATTTGTTTAATTTCTTAATTTATTGCTGTCATGTTTGTACACCAGTTTTCTGGGCTTACAAGAAACTGCACTTAGCTGACATTTACATTGCCAGACGTGTACTGTGCTCCAACATAGACCATTTTTCATGTATAATATTGTATTAATTTATGGGCAAGTGGCCTAAATTACTGAAATAATCAATCTTGTGTATTTTACACACACACACACACACACACACACACACACACACACACACACACACACTGTAATGTGGCATTTACAGAACAGCTTCTCAGTGTTTCAAGATAATCAAGTTATATTGATGTCATGGGTGTCCTACTTGTACCCTGTATATGCTATAATGCCATAACCATGTTGAATGTCAATGTTGCAACAAAAAGGGCTTAGGTTTCCAGTGTAGGAACAGAGATATTTAACAGTAAACAAGTCTTGTGACTATTAAAATAATCTGTGATGCAGGTTACAAGCACTTATTTGTCTTGTCTTATTGTTTCATAATGAAGCATGTGAAAAATATTAAAAGATAATGGCAGAGATAATGGGCACTTCCAGTGTCACTGTTTTCAAACTGCTAGGGGTGTAGCTTCAACCTATCGTGATATACTAAGAACTTGTTTCACATGTTCAAGTTAGACTGCTCCGGTGGCCTAGTGGTTAGACTATTTGCCTCGGATGCAGGAGGTTGCGGGTTCGAACCCCAGCTAAGTCAGACCAAAGACTTGTAAAAAATGGTACTAACAGCTGCCTTGCTAGGTGCTCAGCATTAAGAGGTTAATTTGTGACTGGTCGGCCTGGTGTCAGGATAATGTGACTAGGTGGGACATTATGCTACATATCTGTGGCATGATGTCTCAGTGCTAGACATCACTATAAACTGACACACTGCAGACATCAAAGCGATATGACTGAAAAATTGTTAAAGATATCTTAAAAATCCATATCACACACGCACACACACACATGTTCAAGTTTCACTGAGAAGATCTAAAATCTTGAATAAATCAAAGGAAACAAATTGGAAGAAATAAATACAAATTTATAATTGTATGAAGCAGTTTTTATCATTATTGCTTGAAACAGTGTGTATCAGACTGGAACAGTCTTTCATAAATTATTACAAAATAGTTTACATTAGTTTCTTTGATAAAATTAAAGTTTGTATAAGATGAAAACTTGCAATAGAGTACTGTGATGTACTGATGTGCTGTTCAGTTTTATTATAATAGCCACATCATACACAAGATGTATTTCATTAGCTGTTACATATTGTTGCATATTGTCTTTTTTTGAATCAAACTATTCATTTCCATGCAGAATATTTGTACATAAAGTAAATAAAGAAGTATTAGTAGAAATATGACTTAGATCACAAGCATTGAATTGCAAAAGAAAGATTCCAGAAATCCAGCTGATGCATAGAAATGCAAACTCTTCGGTATTATATCACAGGTGTTTTCTCCAATATGACACTTCACACTTTTTTCTTTATGACTCAGATTTTTGCCACTTTATTAGCGAACCCCATCCCAGTCTATTAAAATAATACACTTTTTGGTGAATTAGAAGAGTTTTATCTATTTGAAGTACAAACAACCAACTATTCTAAAACAAACTTCATTGAAAACTGTGAGACAGACAACGTAACAGGTAGTTGTACAGAACTTTTTTTGATACAATCACTCTTGAAATATATAGTTGTGTCTGTGTTTAATAGGTGTTGATTTAGTCTCCATTGCAAACACGTGTGACATGAGGCGGTTCTAATACAAAAATCTATATTCACAGATTCTTTTACATTCTGTTTACAATGAGTTGGTTTTTGATTCTGGACAAAAAATTCATGGCTTCTAAAAAAAGCAATTGGATGAAAGTGATTCAAAACTTACATTAAAAAAACGCTCAATGTTTTCGTAAAGAATACACTGATGAGTATGAAATCTTCATGCCAAGAAAAAATGCAGACACAAATGCTTCTGCAGCATCTGTAATTGTGAATTTTCATTAAAGTCTGGTGGAATGTTCGATATACGCAGAAAATTGTTGGATTGTTTAAAATTATAGGCTGGATCAAGTGCAACTTCATCTTCTATGCCCAAGTCTGATCTAATTAGAGCTGAAGTTATGTTAGTAGATATTATTACTTAATTCGATCTGCCTATGAGCGCACTTGATACATTTTCAAAGGCTTTTAAAATTATGTAAGTGACTCTGACATTGCTAAACAATTTCACTGTGGCAGATCAAAAGGAACTGCTATTGCAAAAGAAATAGTGGCCAATACTACATTAATGATTAAAATTAGCAGAAAGAATGCAGAATTGCCCATTCACTGTTTCTACAGATTCAAGCAATGATCAAGGAAACGTCAAGATCTTTCCTGGACTTGAATTTTGTATATTTGTGTATATTGTAAATAGGTGGGTACTGGGTTTTATACAAAAATATTTATTATAAATATGCATTACTGGTATTTAATGATGTTTGAGAGAATTTATTATGTTTATTCATGCTAACATACATATGTTCCTCATTTTCATGCTCTGCCTCTCATTTTTGGTGGTGGCATCCCTCAAAAATGTTTTCTGGGGTAGGCTTGTCTGCACTAACATGGATTGCTAAGGCTTTTTTTTAACAGTATTCATTCAAGAGAACATCTTCCTTTATGATATATAATAACGTTCTGGGGGTCTAAATGGTTAGAGCATCTGCCTTGGATGCAGGAGGTTGCTGGTTCAAACCCTGGCCGTGTCATACTAAAGACTTATAAACACCATACTAGCAGCTGCCTCACTTGGCATTCAGCATTAAGAGGTTAGTTTTAGTACTGGTTGACCTGCTGTTAGGATAATGTGACTGGTTGGGACATGATGCTACATGTCTGCAGCATGTTGCAGTAGTGCTGGACATCACTATAAACTGCCACATTGCAGACATCATGATGATATGACTTAAATTGTTAAAGCTACAAATTAAAAGTCCAACACAAACACACATACTAAGTTATAATAATACATTATATGGGGAATTGGTACAAAGCTGAAACTTGTTGAAAACTATTGCCCCTAATACAGAGAAATGTTAACAATGAATAGTTATCTGCTGACTTGAAGTAGATAAATTTTATTCAAACATAAATATATGCATGATCAATTCTAATATATATACTTCTTTATATAATAGTAAGACACAGTTTGACATCATGTAAGGGATGATAAAGGCCAGAATGAAAACTCTCCAGCCTTTTTGCAAATTTTGACTAGTCTTGACCAAATGCTTTGGCCTTTGTCTTAAATGAAATCTTCTGTAGTTTCTGACATGATTGGATAAGGACTCTTTGAATCATTGTCTAAATCCTCCCTGACTCATACAAAACCTGATTCCTAGTTGTTCTAGCTAGAGAAGGCAGGATCATTGTGATACACAGCATTCTGATCTGTCTCTATGGTAGTTTAATCTTGCCCAGGGCAATCCCTGCTTTCATTGCAAAGAACAGATTCCTGCTAATAGGGAATCAAATTCTTGTCTTGAATGCATGGCTATCTTGGTTCCTTATCGCAAGAGTGTTCAATAGATCCTGGCATGTAAGTGCCTAAAAGTGATCAGTAGAGGGAGATGTCACTTGTTCTTTTCACTCAAAAAACCATGGAATTTTTTAACTTGGGCTCTGTCCTGGATACACCAGGGTGCCCACATACCTTATAACAAATTTAATACAAGATGAAATTCTTGCATATATTGTCCGTGAGGTTAGTGCCATCACCACTAGTGTAACATCTGAGCACAACTGCTCTCTCAGTAACATCATTCAATCTGGATGGAAGTCAGAGGCGTTGAAAAATAAATATTTTGTCACTTTTTAAAGTTCAGTTGTATGTATGTATGTATGTGTGTGTGTGTGTGTGTGTGTGTGTGTATATATATATATATATATATATATATATATATATATATATATATATATATATATATATATATATATGTGTATTTCAGAATGTGTTCAGTACAATAGAAAAACAGAGATTCCTAAAAGTTTGACATTTTGTATTCCATAAACCACCAAAACAAAAGTAACAATTTTCTGTTCTGCATACATGTCACAGTCAGGTGATCATGTGAACATACATGTTGAAGAGAGTGGGTGAAAGGAAGCACCCCTGTCCAACTACAGCTGTGATTCTGAACCATTCTCCTGTATTGCCATTGATAAGAAATGTGCTAGTTGCCTTGTCGTATCGACTTTCTATGGTGCTGATGTTCTTTGCATTTATGTTGTATATCTGCATGTTGGCCCACAAGGCTGCATGCCATACCTTGTCAAAAGTCATCTTGAAGTCAATTAAGACATGATAGAGGTCTTGTTGATGCTGAAGATACTTTCCACAGAGGATTCTAAGGCTGAAGATCTATTTTATAGTGCTATGTTCTGCTCTGAAACCAGCCTGTTGTTTGGCCATGATGTACTCTGCTTGGGGTTCAGTCTGTTGAGGGTGATGTTAAGCATGACATTGCTTGGGTTACTGTTGAGGCTGATTGTTTGGTAGTTTTGGTACAGCTGCAGATTCCCTTAGGAAGAATGATGATCAAAGACTGGTTCCATGAGGTAGGCCATTCTCCTGTTTGCCAGATTTTGTTGTAGATTGTTGTGAAGACATCTATCACAGAGGGTCTTCTTGCTTGAAGAAGTCTGGCTGGTATATTATCTACCCAAACTGACTTCCCTTTAGTGCTTTTATTGCAGTTTTTTTTCTTCCCTGAGGATCATGTGGTCTACCTCTGTTTTGATCAGTGGGATGTTTAATACAGCTTGGTCTACAGAAATCTTCTGGTTGTAAAGCTCTGAACAGTATTCCTTCCATCTGTTAAGAATCTCTGGGTCTTCTGTGAGACTCTTGCCAGCCATGTCCTGGATCATGGCAGATATTAAGTACATACTAAAACGCTTAAGAAAATTGGATTAGAGATATTGATGTTATATATATATATATTTGTTGTACAGTGCATTCACAGCCAATTTGCATAAAATGGGATTTAAAGCTTGGAAAGCTTGCTGTCTAATTTGCATTACACAATGATTTATGCCTAGATTGGTTACATTCTCAAAAGTAATATAGCTTAATCATTTATTCTGCCAAAAATTGAGTAGATGTAGCTGCAGTTGCAATCAAAACATTTGAAAGTTCTTGTAGTTAAGATGATTATGTGTGAATAGCTCAAACCCCAGATCTGATAGAGGCAGTCGAGAGGACGTTTTTTTTTTTCATTAAAATGTCACAACCAGTTACCTTCAGCTTAAAGAAACATGTCAAATAAATGAGCATGTATTTTTAGTTATTGTTTTGTCTTATTCATGTAAGATTTTCATGATTGTCAATGTGCTTTGTAGCATTAAAGGAATTAAATAATCACTGTCAAAATAATTGCTTTGATATCACTTTGCAAACAAAGACGGTAGTAAAAGTTTATGACAAAACTCTGTAGATGATTAAAATTTATTTTACATTTTAAATATCATTGTAAAAAAATAATCATTTAAACTTACTAAGTCAAATTTGCTGTGTCAATTTTATTCTTGTTTTTTACCTTAGAAATGTTAGAAATAAAATCAGGATGAACAGTCATTACAAATCATTTGAGCAAAAAGCAGGACTTGAAGAGGAATCTAAATTTAAAAAAACAACAACATGAGAATACTTAATAAATGTTTGTCCATTTAATTAAAATTAACAGCGTTAAAATTTAATTAAATATATCGTATCTAATTTTCTTTTGCTTATTTTTTTATATGCACATATAATTCAGAGTGAAAGAAAACCATTAACAATGTACAATTTGCAGCTTAGTGCAAACTATCAATAAGAAAATGTTTTTGTGGGTTATGGATTGAACAGATATTAAAACTTAGAGGGTACAACAAAATTACAAACAATATGCAAAGAGAACAGTGAATGTGAATTTAATAGAACTTTTCCAAGACCAATAACATTATTAAGAACATCAAATTCTGTGTGTTAATTCACTTGTATAGAAAGCTACATGCAGTAGCAACAATGCAATACAAGGTTTTGAATGAATCCTTTTTGGTATTTCAAAATATCTGTGAATAAAAAAATCAGCTGATTTGCACAAGCTAATCAGGAAATAGGTCAGGAGCCTTTGGAGAAAACCCATGACAACCATTCACAAAAACTCTTGTCCTTGTTGGATCATGTGATGTTTGTTTGAACTATATATTCTACTCAACCCTGTGATTTGTGAATGAAACAACGTACTACACACGACTCATCTTTAAAGTGCAGACAATGATCATAGGACATTAACATTAAAAATGCCATTAACTAAAAAACCCTTACAAAAATGTTTACTATGAAAATAATACACATAATATAGATATATATAATACAAGAAAAAATATTTCTTATTTCACAATAATCACCATTGCCTCCTATTAAATGATTGATATTTGTTTGTTCTTTTTTAACATTCTTATGTATAAGAAGTGCCATATTCCCACCAAAAGATATTGACAGTTTACTTTATGAATTACAATATAATTTACCAAATCTTTTTAACATTTTAATAATGTGAACAGTTATCATGTGTCAACAGCATCTGGGTTATTTTTGGCTAAAATTCAACTTAATTCTATATCTGTAACTTGCATTTTGATGTATATATTTTTTTGTCAGAAAAGCTTTTAAGTTTTAGCAAATACATCATTTATTAGATTGTGGTGATAATGTTCAGCCATTTTCCAAGAGAAAGAAATTCTTTTAACCTATATCAACAGTTTGGGTTTATAATCAACCTATTTTTCTTTAATCCATTGTTAATGTAAGAATTTGTTTATAGTAGATTTAAATAAACTTATTTTTATTAATTCATTTTATTCATAGTTATGAAGTATGTAATGTATTTTCAGGTGGCAAAGGCCTGTCACCTGAGAAGATTGCACAAGCCATGTACTCTGCATGTGCGGAATTTGCCAAATCACGGCCAGACAGTCTGAAGCAGGTTCGAGTGGTCCTGTTCCAAGACACAATGTGGACAGCATTTGTTCAAGCAATCAAAGTCCACAGCTCTGGTCAGAGTGAATCCAAAAGTATGTCATTTGTACATCCCACCACAATTGTTGCAGGGTAGAAGATGATTAGTACAATGTACTCTGTAAGAAACAGAGCTAAGATATATATGTTGAGTCATGATGAGGAGGATTTTCTGATGCTAAACAACAAGATATTATCTAGCAATAAAGATGGAATTTCTCTGATAAAATTTTTTTTGAAAAATACATAAAGGATATTTTCTTTTCCTACATTAATACTGGATATATTTCATAATGTGGTACCAAGAACATGATCGATATTTTAACAAGTGTTGAAGCCAAGAGTTCAAACATACATTTTTTGGTAGCACAAGAAGAAATATATCTTTTATTAATATAGAAAAAGAAATTTTCTTTGTATTATCAAACTTACTCCTAAATAAGTGCATAGAAGATTAAACTCACTCATCATTTTTGTCATTTTGTAAACTATTTGACCCTGTCCGAAAACAATGCAAATCTGATTCAGCAATATATCACAGCGCCATTGTTGGCAAGATGGTAAGGAGAAATAACAGTGAGATGCTAACAGTGTCTGGTCAGATTTCATTATCAAAGATTAATTTCTATGTCTGAAATGTAAGGCAGTTTTCAGTTTATTTGTTCTAGCTCACAAAGTACTCTTTTTTTGTTGTTGTTGATGGTACAACTTTTGTATAAGGCACACACATTCAAGTGCTGCATGGCATGATGGGAAATCTTGTATTTAAATATGTAAAAATATAAGGATATATTTTTCACATGTGAAAACATAGGAATGAAAGAAATGTGAAAACTATTTCACCAGTAGTACTTAGTTTCTATATTGCATAAGTATATAACATCAATCTTTAAGTAAGTAAGTTAATACAATCACTATATTTAACTGAAAAACTAAAAAAGCTCAACATTTCAGCCTTTTTAATGCAAACTTCATCCCTATACATGAATTAAATAACATATTGATATTTGCATGAACTGTGCAGTTTATGAATAAATCACATGAAACAATCATTTTAACTACAGTCATTGTTGGTAACATGAATTCTTAGCTTCAGACCAGTGTATATGATTAACAGTTATTTTGCAGTTCTTAAATTTTGTATCAATGAAGATTTCACCAGCTGAATGATGCTGAAAGTTTCTCTCCAAGGCCAGGCTAAAAATGATTTGAGAGGCTCCCATGGGGACTTGGCATGGAAATGACAGCATTATTTTGACTGTTGTTTAAAATAGTGTTGTAGTACCTAATCTGATGTCACCTGAAGGCTTTTCTTTTAAACTTTTAACTCCATATGAAGCCTTCTAGTTCAACAAGCTTATTGTCTGACTGGCTGACTCTCTGACTTGCCCTTGCGTTATGGTTAACCTTATCTTCTCAGTGGTTCTAGATGACCTCAAAGAAAATATTCCCTTAAGACCATTCTAGACAAATGCTGAACTAACATATGGTCTGATTGTGTTGACTGCAGCTAATAGTATGAGTGTGCCAACTGTTGCTGATATTCCTGTTCTTAACCGTGCACTTCAGCACTCTTTAATTGCTAAATATATTTCTCAATGTTAAGAACATGCATAGGAAATCTGTAAATCTTGTAAATATAAACTCATATTCTGATTCTGATTGAAAATTCTTTTTTAGAAATATAGAAATTATGATGGTAATGAACTAAGCTAGTTGTTGTTGTTTGCCAGTTGAGTCAACGAGGACCACTTTAGTCATCCGAGGGTTGTAGGGGCTGGTTCTGTTCTGTGCATGCGCAGGTGGCTGATGGGGCCAATCCTTGCACGGAAGGTTCGTTTGCACAAGGGTCAAGGGATGAGTGGGACATCTCCAGGAGGGTTGATGGCATGGGCTTTTCTGGCTTGCCTCTTCATCTCTGCAGCTGCTGTCCTGCTAGATTCACACAACTTGGAGCCTTTGTGCATGGAGGAATGCCAAGTGGCTCAGTCGCTTACTGTTTGTTCCCAGGAATCAAGGTTTATGTTGAACATTTTCAATGCAGTTTTCAGATTGTCTTTGAAGCATTTCTTCTGACCTCCATGGGATCGCTGTCCTTGCTGTACAACATGTCCTGCTCAGCATAGCTCTGACTGCATCAAGATGGTGTGGATTCTGTTGAGACCTGCTTGGGTGAGTACCTCAGTGTCTGGAACCTTGTCCTGCCACTTGATGTTGAGGATTTTCCTGAGACTTGTGGTGTGAAAGTGGTTCAGCTTCCTGGCATGGCATTTGTACACCATCCACCATCCACATTTCGCATGCATAAAGTAGTGTGGGGTGCACAACCGCCCTGTAGACCTTTAGTTTGGTCTGGATGCTGATGCCTCTTCTATTCCAAACGTTGGCATACAGTCTGCCGAAAGTTGCGCTGGCTCTGGCAATGTGGAGGTTCACCTCAGTGTCAATAGTGACACTCTGTGATAGTATACTGCCAAGGTAGGTGAAGCGGTTCACTACGTTGAGTTTTTGGACATTGGCGGTGATGTTGGCTCAACATAGGGCTTTCCAGGGGTCAGCTGATGCAGGACTTCAGTCTTCTTGGTAATGATGGTGACACCGAAGCTTGTGCAGGTGCTGGAGAATTTGTCAACACGGCATTGCAAGTCGGCATTTGAGCCAGCATTGAGGGCGCAGTCATCAGCAAATATGAATTCCCTGATGGTGTCTGTCATAACCTTGGTTTTCACTTGAAATCTTCTGAGGTTGAACAGTTTTCCATCTGTACAGTACCTGATGCCGACTCCAGCATCTCCGTCTATGAAAGCTTCAGTCAGCATGGCGGAAAACAATAGACTGAATAGTGTTAGTGCCAGAACACAACCCTGCTTGACACCATTGGTTACTGGGAATGGCTCAGATGTCTCTCCATTGTCCTGGACTCGTGCCTGCATGTTGTCATGGAAATGCTGCACCATGGAAATAAATTTTCTCAGGCATCCATACTTGGCCATTATCTTCCACAAGCCTCCTCTGCTGACAGTATCAAAAGCCTTTGTCAAGTCAACGTAGATGGAGTAAAGGTTGCCGTTGTGCTCTTGACATTTCTCTTGTAGCTGCCTCACAGCAAACTCCATGTTGATGGTCCCATATTCTTTCTGGAATACACACTGGCTTTATGGCAGGAGTCCCTGGTCAAGGTGTGTAGTGAGGCGGTTCAGTAGGATTCTGGCGAGTATCTTTCATGCGATTGAGAGCAAGGATATACCCCAGTGATTGTTGCAGGCCTGGCGGTTCCCTTTGTGCTTATACAGGTGGATTATGGAAGCGTCTTTGAATTCCTGGGGGATTGTCTCTTGCTGCCACATCAGTAAAAACAGTTGGTGGAACCTTTCTATCAGGGCTGTGCCCCCTTCCTTGTAGACTTCAGCTGGGATGGAGTCTGAACCAGGGGATTGCCACCGGAGAGCAGATGTATCGCTTTTTGTTTCTTGAGCAAGGTTGGCAGGTCATCCATTGCTTTGTTAATGGATAATCGGGGGAGATGACTGATGGCTTTATCATTGGTGAATGAAGGGTGATTCAGGACACTGTTAAAGTGTTCAGCCCATGGTAAATCTTCTCTTTGTCAGTAATTAGTGTGTCCCCATCTGCGCTGAGAAGGGGGGATGATCCAGAGGATGCAGGTCCATACACTGCTTTCAGGGCATTGTAGAAGTTCTTCATGTCATGCCTGTCTGTGTAGCATTGAATCTCATCAGCTTTGTTGCTCAGCCATGTGTCTCACATCTGACGGAGTTTCTGCTGTACAGTTCTGCATAATATACTGTTGTATGCATCTTTTTTGGAGGTGGACTTGGGGTTGTTGAGGTAGGTTTGATGGAGGCGGTGTTTCTCATCCAGCATCTGCTTGATCTCATCTCAGCTCTCATCAAACCAGTCTTGGTGCTTTGTGGTTGAGGGTCCTATTATTTCCAAAGCTGTGCTGTAGACCAGTTCTCTGAATGCTGCCCAGTCAGTCTCCACATTCTCATTGTCCAGAGGGGTGGATTTCAAATGTTCTTCCAGGGCATTCACGAGAGACTGTTTGGTTCTGGTGCATTTCAGCTTGGTGATGTTTAGTCGTTTAGGATCCTTCTTTCCCTGTGGGCATCTTTTGGGATGAATGCGGATTTTGAGCTTGGTGATGATGAGGCTGTGGTCTGTCCAGCAGTCAGCGCTGCACAGGAACTTGGTAAAACACACATCCTGCCTGTCCATCGTCCTAATAATGACATAGTCGATGAGATGCCAGTGCTTAGAGTAAGGGTGCATCCATGACGTCAAGTTATGGGTAGGGAAGCGGAAGACTGTATTGTTGATCAGCAGTTCATGCTCGGCACAAGTTTGGAGCAGAAGGAGTCCGTTGCTGTTACAGTGACCCACTCCATGCTTTCCTAGCACTCCATCCCAGACAACGTGATCACAGCCTACTCTTGCATTGAAGTTGCCAACAATGACGAGCTTATCTGCCATTGGAACGTCAGCAGTGATGGAGTGAAGATCCTCACAGAACTTGGCCTTCACTTCATCCGGGTTGGTCATGGTTGGAGTGTAGCAACTGATGATGGTAAGGTGATTTCTTCCAGACAAGAGGGGGAGTTTCATAGTCATGAGTCTGTCGTTTACTCTCTTGGGAGGTCCAGCCAATTTGCCAATCAGTGCTGTCTTCACTGCAAAGCCGACACCAGCCTCACAGTGCTCTTCACTTCCTCTGCTGCCTCAAAAGAAAGTGTATCCAGAGCCCCTTTCACAGAGTTCACCTTCTCCTACAAGCCGGGTCTTGCTCAAGGCAGCTATGTCCACGTTGTATCTGGCGAGTTCCTTTCCTATTACTGCGGTTCTTCTCTGGGGTCTTTCCATGTCATCTCTGTCCAGTAAGGTGTGCACATTCCATGTGCCAAGTGTGAGAGGAACAATCTTCATTTTCTTCTTAGTGTTTTGACCACTGGAGTAGGATCCTGACCAGCCGCAGTAAGCTGGCTAGGGAGGTTTAGAGCAGGTAATGCTTAAGGCACCTTTTCTAGCACCTTCCACATGCCAAGGAGGTGAGCACTGCATTCCTGAAGAAGGCTTCTCAGTTGCTCAGGGGGTTGCTGGACTCCACTGCTGCTCCATGTCAGTGGTAAATGACCCTGTTGGCCTGAGCCACCTGCATGCAGGTTTACGGCTACGGCTGCCACTGTACCCACACCTGCTGCTTCGTCGCTTGCCGTTTGCCACAGGGCTTTGGTGGGTGAAGAAATGGGATGGGTGGATGACAAGAGTGACTTGTGCAGTGACTTTCTTTTAAGTGAGGAAGAGTTGAGCAGTTTGTCAACCTCTCTCTCTTACCCAAAACCGTCTGAGTCCAGCAGTAGGACAAAGTCGAGATGGCCGGAGACTGAGTTGAGTGCTGTGGATGACCAAGACATCCTAGTGTCTCATCGTGCTCTTACTGCTCCACAGTACTTTTCTGGGAATCGCCTTTCTGCCCATTGACCAGCTGTTGGGTCTTCCGCGCAGGCTGCTGAATCCACTGTCTTCTCATGCCAAGTAGACAAAGCCTAACTCACCAAGGGTTTAAGACCTATTGGCTACCCTCAGCCTGGTTTAGCTGGCCAGTTGAGGCCGTTTTCCGGGATGTGGCTGCTGCGCATGCTGCAGCTTCTTGGAGCCACAGGTGAGAGCTGAATGCCAAATGGGGACCAAAGGTGGGCGAGCTACCCCCGAAGGAGTATGACTGCTTCCCCCATCCAGAGGTGCTACCCCTCCCTGGACACCCCATACACCCCACTAAGTTAGTAAGTCTTAGTTCAGGATATAACATTGCAATAAAGCAAAACTAGTTGGATTCCTGAATTCCTTATTAGTACAAGTAAAGCTCTCATGATATAAACCTTTGTAAAGACTGATTAAATCAGTATGAAATAAACTGAGTGTTGAAGGCAGAGTTTCAGAAGTAACAGTACAGTTAATACTCACTTATTAGCCAAATCCAACTGCAAACTGCACAGACCCATATCAGCCATGGCATAATGTGCCATAGTTTGTTCGAGATAATCAGTGGAAGAAACAGCTTAAACCCTGAGTGATCTGCTGGTGCATTATATAACAGCAGGTCAGGGTCTGTATTGTTTGCAGTTGGACCTGATATGCAAATGATTATATATGGTAGGCTAGTAAAGATAAGTAATGTATGTTGCTCATGAGCTAGACTGTGTCAAGGAGGTGAAGCTTTCTTATCTGCTCATGTCAGATAGTGTGTGAAACCTATGATATAAACATGAAACAGTGAATCAGATCCTAGTAGCATGCAACTCTTTTTAAAGGCAGCCATGTTTGGACAGACACTTTGTGAAGTCTGTCCCTTATATTGTGGACTCTTGACAGTAAACAAGCATAGTGATTGAGATGCAAGATTCCTTCATTAATAAGCAAATAAAAATAATAGACAGATATCACTCAAAATCAAATAAGTTTAGTCCAAAATTTAGTCAGATAAAGTCGCTGATGTTCAATTTATTGATAAGAATATCATGATTAATAAGGTTAAAAGTTTTCTCTGTTTTCTGAGATCCATTAGGATGGTTCCAACTAATTTTCCTTGATCTAAGGAACCAACTAATTTCCCTTGATCTAAGGATCCAACTAATTTCCTTTGTTCTAAGGATCCAACTGGTTTCCTTTGATCTGTGGATCCAACTAATTTCCCTTGATCTAAAAATCCTACTAATTTCCTTTGATCTATGGATCCAACTAATTTCCTTTGGTCTAAGGATCCAGCTAATTTCCTTTGATTGACAGTAGTAATCTCTCTGCCTATCATGGAAATCAAAGGAGTGGTTCTGAATCCTGATTGGTTTTGGTGAATCAAATTACAGGTTGATACGTGTACCAAAAGATTTTTGTTATGAACATGCTTTTCAAGTAGTTTGGGCATATTTGTTAAGACAGATATGGGGATGTAGTTATTCACATTTTATTTGCTGCCTGACTTGTTAATGGAGATAGCTTTTGCCAAATTCCATGACTGGCAAAACACCAAGCTGGATATTCTTAGATTACATATGTAAGCAATGCTATCTGATACTATATCTGCAGCAGCCCTTAAGAGACATGGTCTAATAATATCTAGGCCTGTTGCTTTCATTGTCTCAAAAGTTTGCATAAATTGTATAACTATTTCGTTTTATATTTTAGAGATAAAAAATTTTGAATTGCCAGGCATTTTTGTCTGAACAGAAAGTTCTTAGTTCATCATGATTGGAGTTTACTATGGTTCCATAATTTTGGAAGCTATACTGACAAAAAGTTCATAGACTGTATTTGCTATTACAGCATCCTTAATAATAGTATGACCTTCCTGGTTAAGTTATTGGGTTTTAGGTGACCTTATGGAATGATTACCTGTACTAGTTTGTTCAAAGCTTTCCACACAGAATTCTTATTGCAGTTATTTTTCGAAAGCTGATTGATAGTAATTTTTCTTTGCCATTGATTGTATTACTTAATTTCTCCATGTTTTGTAATGTAATTACTGACCAAAAGACACGAAACAATCATGGGTTTTCATGGCATCTGGAATGTTAGGCAATGATGAATCAGGTTGAAAGTCCTGTTATACTCTATGTGATTTTAAAGGTACATGATTATCAACCAATTGCATCAAAAGTTGGGTCCACATATCAAGAGCATCATCCACATCATCAAACATAGATACTATACTCCAAGGAACATTACTGATATCTTCTAAAAATTTGCCTTCATCATAATGCTTGAAGGACCTATATGGTATGTTGTTCCGGTTCGGAAAATAGGAAGTGATCACCAGAACCCATCCTAGAAATGTGTATTTTTGTTACATTTTCTTCCAGATTTGTATTATAAGATATGATCTATTAAAGTTTATTTGATTGGTCAGATTCTTGTGTTGTTTCGTCTGCTAATTGGATTAGACGTAAACATGTCTGTGAAATTCAGCCAATTTCTGTTAATCTGATTATTCATGAAATCCCTGTTGATATCATCTAAGCAGGGATTCTGTTATTTCAAATTTGTGTGTCCCTGACACAATAAAATGAAAAAGGATGCATTAAAACCCCATCTTATGAGCCCCATGGGATGCATTAAAAATTGTGTTTTTGATTCAGAGTGTTAAATCATGATTGGATGTAAATGAACCAGCTGTTTAGCTATCAACCAAGTAAATTTCACTGGATTTGATCATATTCCTCTGTGAATTCCATGATTTAAAAACAATACACAATAAGTGCTAAATAAGGCAAGTACTGGTATGTCTCAACCTTGTTGAAGCAGTATCCATAACCAGTTCTAAATGTACACTGTGCTGAATGGTACTAGCTTATGAACAGGAAACAGTGGTCTGTTCCAGTGCTAGCAATAAAACTAATTGAATTTATGTCATTTTTAGCATAATTATCAAGTACCATTATAATAACATGTTTGTTGATTTTCTTTTGCATGACATCTCTCCTTCTTTATACTTGTGTTATTGCAAGAGATGCTCAGAGATTAGGGGGTGTTCTGGTGGATAGACCAACATTGTTCTTCATTGTTTGTCGTGATTCTCCGAGTCTCTCTCTCTGCCACAAATACAACAAATAGATAAAGCAAAGTCTAATATAACATAGAAATATCACATCAAGTCATGATTCTCAGTCTCTCTCTGCCACAAACACAACAAATAGATAATGCAAAGCCTAATATAACATAGAAATATCACATTGAGTCATGATTCTCAGACTGAGTCTCTCTCTGCCACAAACACAACAAAATTAAATAAGCAAAGTCTAATATAACATAGAAATATCACATTGAGTCGTGATTTTCAGACTGAGTCTCTGCAACAAACACAACAAATAGATAAAGCAAAGTCTAATATAACATAGAAATATCACATTGAGTCATGATTCTCATAGTCTCTCTGCCACAAACACAACAAATAGATAAAGCAAAGTCTAATATAACATAGAAATATCACATTGAGTTGTGATTCTCAGACTGAGTCTCTCTCTGCCACAAACACAACAAAATTAGATAAGCAAAGCCTAATATAACATAGAAATATCACACTGAGTCATGATTCTCAGACTGAGTCTCTCTCTGCCACAAACACAACAAATATATATAGCAAAGTCTAATATAACATAGAAATATCACATTGAGTTGTGATTCTCAGTCTCTCTCTGCCACAAGCACAACAAACAGATAAAGCAAAGTCTGATATAACATAGAAACATCACATTGAGTCGTGATTCTCAGACTGAGTCTCTCTGCCACAAACACAACAAATAGATAAAGCAAAGTCTGATATAACAAAGAAACATCACATTGAGTCATGATTCTCAGACTGAGTCTCTCTCTGCCACAAACACAACAGATAGATAATGTAAAGTCTAATATAACATAGAAATATCACATTGAGTCGTGATTCTCAGACTGAGTCTCTCTGCCACAAACACAACAAATAGATAAAGCAAAGTCTGATATAACATCGAAACATCACATTGAGTCATGATTCTCAGACTGAGTCTCTCTCTGCCACAAACACAACAGATAGATAATGTAAAGTCTAATATAACATAGAAATATCACATTGAGTCGTGATTCTCAGATGGAGTCTCTCTCTGCCACAAACACAACAAATTGATAAGCAAAGTCTAATATAACATGGAAATGTCACATCAAGTCGTGATTCTCAGAGTTTTTCTCTGTCACAAACACAGCAAATAGACAAAGCAAAGTCAAATATAATGTAGAAATATCATATTGAGTCGTGATTCTCAGACTGAGTCTCTCTCTGCCACAAATACAACAAAATTAGATAAGCAATGTCTAATATAACATAGAAATATCACATTGAGTCGTGATTCTCAGACTGAGTCTCTCTCTGCCACAAACACAACAAATAGATAATACAAAGTCTAATATAACATAGAAATATCACATTGAGTAATGATTCTCAGACTGAGTCTCTCTCTACAAACACAACAAAATTAGAGAAGCAAAGTCTAATATAACATAGAAATATCACACAGAGTCGTGATTCTCAGACTGAGTCTCTCTCTGCCACAAACACAAGAAATAGATAAAGCAAAGTCTAATATAACATAGAAACATCACATTGAGTCGTGATTCTCAGACTGAGCCTCTCTCTGCCACAAACACAATAAATAGATAAAGCAAAGTCTAATATAACATAGAAATATCACACTGAGTCGTGATTCTCAGAGTCTTTCTCTGCCACAAACACAACAAATAGATAAAGTCTAATATAACATAGAAATATCACATTGAGTCGTGATTCTCAGACTGAGTCTCTCTCTGCCACAAACACAAGAAAATTAGATAAGCAAGGTCTAATATAACATAGAAATATTACACTGAGTCGTGATTCTCAGACTGAGTCTCTCTCTACCACAAACATAGCAAATAGATAAAGCAGAGTCTAATATAACATAGAAATATCACATTGAGTCGTGATTCTCAGACTGAGTCTCTCTCTGCCACAAACACAACAAATAGATAAAGCAAAGTCTAATATAACATAGAAATATCACATTGAGTCATGATTCTCAGACTGAGTCTCTCTCTGCCACAAACACAACAAATAGATAAAGCGAAGTCTAACATAGCATAGAAATATCACATTGAGTCGTGATTCTCGGACTGAGTCTCTCTGCCACAAACACAACTTACATAGTAAGAACTTTAAAGTGGGGCCCATCAACATTTGTAAAGACCATATAAAATTTAATAGGGGAGCATCCTCATGACTCCTTAAAATATCACACAAAACAGATTTATTTTTGATCATCAACCATTTTATTTAGTTGCTTTTCAAAACGCTAATTTCATCCAACCATCATAGAAAGGGATATATAGACAAAGCCCACAATAAATGTCTGTTTATTTGACACATCTCTTCAGTTTCACCTGATCCTAAATCATTTGTCCATTCAACTGGTAAACCCTTTCTTACTTAAATAACAACACTTCCACACCTCAACCTCTGACATGTTTGATTGGTGTGCCATAAACACCAATAAGCATCAAGTCATTTGCCTCAGTGTCGTTTAATTTTGTTTCTGTTAAACATTATTGACTTAAAAAATAATAATTTCATTTGGCCTAATTTATTATTCATACCTTGTATATTTATATGCCCAGTGTGTAGACCTTTTCCTTTATTTCCTAGATCTAGTTCATCATTAAAGTAAACACTATTGGGAGGGTCAAGCAAGGTGGTTAGTTCCACCCTGACAGCATTACATTTTTTGAAGCATGCATGACTATTTACATAAAACATTCACAAACACTGCTGTTCTTCCACACTCAAAAGATCCATCATAGTTATCAGTTTGAGAGATGAGATGTCCCAGAGGAAACAATATGGGTGTTATCATCCAGTAGAGTGTCTAAGATTTGTCTTCAAGCAACAGAAAATCATGTCTCACAAACAGGGTACTATCTTCATAATCATGTTACTAGGGTGCAACATGTCAATGTTTTGCCAAGTGACCATATTCCAAACAGTCATGGTTTTGAAATTTCCCAGTAATTGTCTGCATAAATCTAAGCTATGTTCAGGTTCAGAGTAATTATAACACCTCCCTAGCTTGTCTAGTTTTCTGAAAGTGCCATCTTGGTCCATGTCATATCTTTGATTATTTGCCTTTGAGTATTGAGACATATTCATTTATTGTATGCAGAAAATGTGAAAGTCCCTTTTTGTTTAAACTGGTTCAATCCTCTAAGCCATGAGGTGTTCACTCACCATTAAAGCCAGACTTTGCAACAGATGTAAAAATAATGACAAGTTTACTTGAATTGCTGATCGCTTTCCCCTTTGTGCCAGTTTGAACAAGAAAGTATTTCTCACATATCCCCTATTGAGAAAGATTAGCATTGTGATAAAATATTTGAAACCTTTGTACATTTATTCATTTTCTGCATTTTGTACACTGGTTCATTGCCTGCATTTTAGTACATTTACCAAGAAAAGATTGCATTTTTAACTTGAAACTGCCCAGTTTAGGCAAATACAAGAATCTGCCATATTCTTAAGTAATGAACCTATGTCAAATACTTTTAAACATTTACAGAGGTAATAAGAACAGAGTTGAGTGAATTCTAGGAGTGATTGATCTAAGCAGATATTCTGTCTTCTCTATCACTAGTCATATTTCTGGGTTTTGCCATTGTTTCAGTTGCTGCATTAGTAGCAGTTATTTTGTAGTTCAAACCTCCAATACCTATTGGGGTGTTCTTAGAATTTGTGCAGAAGAATTGACAACATTTCACCTGAAAAATGAAAATATGACAGAGTTCTTCATGCTAAATTCAGTTGTAGTTTCTTGGGGTTTTGTGGATTTGGGAAAACTAGCATTATCAGCTTAATGGTTGGTTTTTAGCTATCACAATGACAACAAAAAACTGGTACACCACTAAAAAGGGAATTCAAAGCAAGTGATCTTTTCACTCTTTGCATTGCAAATTAGGCTTTTGCAGTCAGCATGGATGATGTCACAACACTAATTTGGTATACAGAAACAGATGTGGAAGATGTAAAGAACTTTGGAGAAATTTATTAAAAAACCTCAAAATAATTGCTTTGAGCTTTGTCAATTTAATATCATAATGTCCCACTGGAAATTTTGAACATCATCTGCATCCATTAAAGAATTAACAGTCTGAACTGGTTTCAACAAAAATAAACAGATATCCCTCTGTTCAACACTAAGTCTCCTATTCTGCCAATAACTTAGTGACCCAAAGATCAGTCGTGTGATTGTATTATGTGGTGCATGAAAGAGCTGATACTTGTCAGAGAATAAAATATACTTGTCTGTAGCAGTCATTGCCTGAATGTGTCCATTCGTATTCAGGTCTCATGACTTTGGAGTTCAGATTATGGGCTTCACTTGTTCTGGATGTATTTAGTCAAGAATGTATGTGCAATAGGGATTCAGTCCTTTGAAAGCTGTTTACTCCTCTGCTAGTAACAGTAGTTTCTTGTGCTAATAATAGACACTGGTTCATTCATCTGTTCTTGTGACCTTTTCGATGTTAAAAGGTCAGCGAGACCATATAAAGGGACATAATTTTAGCTAATTCTAAGAGAAAACTATTATTCAGAGTTTGTTACTTCCCTTGAAATCATTTAACAGCTGTTGTTGTTGTTATAGGATTTAATGCCATTTTTCAGCACAAGATAGGCTATACATGGCAGCTAGTATAAATGTGGAGGAAGAACCCGGGAAACCCCAGAAAGAATCATCGATCCACGAGAAGCTACCGGCAAGCTTTCCCACATACCCACATTGGCCAAGCCTAAGACTTGAACCCATGCAGACAGAGGTGAGATGGCAGTGATCTGTAACGTTGAGCGCTTTAGACCACTCGGCACTCGGGGTCCCTTTTAACAGCTGTTTAGGGAGCACTGCAGACATTATGTAATTCTGAGAGAGTGACATGTGTAATGTGAAGTTGCTTGCATTTGCAACATGCACAACTGGGAGAATGCTGGCATACCTCTATGCTACTTTCATGTGCTGTTGCAGAAATTTCTTTGCATATTGTACTTGTGGAAATTGTACATGATCTAAGCACATGGGTAACCAAATGGCTGTTCTCATGTTCTCCAAACTCAGCCTGAACTGTCTTTAGCAGTTATTAAAACAGGGAAAGCAAATTTTGCCAGAAAAGGCAATACCAGCTGCTGAAAGTGCAATGAATGAATTACAAAATATATAAAAAGCAAAAAAATTTAGTTTTCCTTTTGAAGTCCAGAAAGTGAAAATGACCAATGGGAGCTATCAGGTTTTTGATTGGTGCACGACTGAAGTAAGGCCAAGCTGTATACTCTGTAACCCAAATTACATCAATTAATCATACACCAAAATAAATGGAATTAAACGTTTCTTAAAAATGCACGATATATACAAGGTCATTTTTTAAATAGCCAGGATAACTGGTGAGGAAATCCTGTAATATTCTTTTTCTTTAAAATTCTAACCCTATGCAAACTCTAGAAATGCCATCTTTTCTTTAACAAAAATACAAAATCATTTCAACAGAAAATGCTCATTCAAATTGATTGCTTAAATATTTTCTCATATTTTATGAATGTTTTAATGCAATTTTCATTTAATAGATAAAGAGAAGAAAAAACATGAAACACTTATAATTTAAGTTACATGTATTTAGCAGGATGTTGATAATCATCAATTGGAATATGGTTAAGTTTATATGTTTGATGCTGTCCTAGATAGTGTTGTTTGAACCCTTAAAGCCATCAGTGTAATTTCAATAATCTGACTTAAGAAATCATTCTCATTGTTTTCCATCCCAGCAGTTTGAAGAATAACCAGAACAAGAAAGAAAATGAGCAGTCTGGTGTTTAGCATAACCACAGATTCAAAGTCAAATGCCCAGTCAGCAATCAGAGATATTGAGAGCTTTGTGGAAAGTGAAATCATGGAGAAAGAAATTAATTCTCCCAGGGAAATAATCTCCAAACTACTTGATAGGCAGGTAGGTGTGTTCTTGTGTATTGTTAGCGATGGGAAAATGAAATGTGTATTTGTGTGACATTTTACACCTTTAATAAGGACACCCCTCTGCCTCCTAGAAAAAACAAATATACAATTGCTGCACAATCTTTTATTTTCTTGAAATTGTGCTTATCCCAGAAGTAAGAAAACAATAATAGATGATGAAATTAAAAGGCTTCAAATCGAAAGGCTACCATTAAAATTTAGTAAAATATTCTGATCCACACATACTTAAAACTGAACCATATTAGACTGTTATAAATGGTGGAGAGAATTAAAAATGTCACATTTAGTAGGATAGGCAAGAAACTTGCTCACAAGATTATAACAATATTATGATACCCTAACTAAGGGTAGACAGATTTCTGCTTTTGTAATTGGTAAATATCAAATCACCCACCGTTATTTACACTTGGGTATATTGCTGAAGTCATTATCTTTGCACTGCTGCAATCAGATTCTGACCTGCATTATAATTGCTAAGATTATTTTCATAAAGTAAAATACAAAAGAACAGTAAAATAAATAGAAGTTCGTTTTATAACGGCTGATATATTATGGCCCTATAGGTTTGATTATGAATTGACTGGATCAGTAAACATCTTTATTTCACTTTATTTTTATCTCACTGAGCCAAACATAAGTAAACTTATGGTAGGGTCCTGCTTCTGATGTGCATCATCTGCCATCTGTCTGTTGATCAACACTTGAACACTGTTTAATTTCGATTGGATTTTCATCAGAAGTGGTTCGTAAGTTTATATCATCACTGATGAGTGACATCCATGCATAATTATGAGCTGATTTTGCATCTGACTGGCTTTGCTTGTGAACACTTTAGAAGTCATATTTCTGCTTTGAAATTTTGACCTAATATGGTATATAAATTTATTTCGTCAAAATCTCTGACATTTTTGATTGTGAATGACTTTCATGCCTAGCAATGAGATAATCATGCATCTACACAGCTGAGTTTGTGAACACTCTAGAAGCCATATTTTGATCAGATTTGTATGTAAGCATGTATCATCATAATCACCGATGAGTCACATAATGAGTGACATCCATGCATAATAATGAGCAGATTTTGATCAGATTGGTATGTAAGCTTGTTTCTTCAAATATGTTACCCGATCATAATTCAGTAGGAGAACTAATACTATTTTACAAATGCAGTCCTCCCATATAAAACTTTTTAGCTAAAAAGGTCAAAGTTATTTGCCCATCTTGGCAGCAATTACAGTGATCTCCCCTTTATTCTAGGATTTGGTGCCAAATTCTGTGAAATCAGTTACTACTTCCACTTGTGCCAAGTAGTATGCTCTCTAGACAGAGAGGCCTCTAGACACAAAATCGACATATATTAAGCAGTTCGGAAGCTGTTTACCTTAAAACAAGTTGGTGGAGTTTCATCTTTAAAGGGAAGTCTACTCAATCTATAAATCTGCAAGTTTTTCTGTTCCTTCTTTCATCAACAACAAAGTTCCTGATGATAGCATTTTATGTTGCCACCTTCATTCACTTGGGCATCTTTGGTTCATACCTGCACATGTTGCAATGGCATTCCCACACAATACTATAACCATATTAATAAGTGCAGGTCTGGTGCATGATATAGAAAATTCATTTAATTTTGCTGTATAATTTCTGCTAAATCCAAATACATATAAGTAAATTTTTTTAAATTATCTAGTCTTAGCATCCACTTTACTGATTTTACCTGTGTAGAATGTAATTGGGCCTTCCTACAGGTAACATTGTATTGCAATGGATATTGTAGTATCCACTTTGTAAGTATCAATAATGATGCTTCAGTGCTTTTTTATGTGTAGGTATGGTGTGTTCAGTAGAAACTGTATAGCTTCTGACATAGTTGGATACATACAGGTAATTTTCTATACTTGATTTACTCATAGTGTATACTTCATAGTTACTATAAAAATGACTCTTAAGTTATTTTACCAGTAAAAATTGGGTCTTCCTACAGGTAACATGTTACTAGAATAGATAATTTAGCACCCACTTCGTAAGTATTAATAGCAATGCTCGAATTCTCTATCCTGTAAAGGACACAAATGCCCTTTTACAGGTAATTATCATTATCTGTAGCTCTGCACAGACACCCCTAAATTAGCAGGACACTTGCTGCACTACACCTGTATATATTGTGTGCTTTATTTTTGACTTACAGATTAGACCATGGGTGAAACCAGACTAACGGCCACTGTACACGTGTAGGTTTACTCTGATTGTCATTCTTTGAATACCTGTCAGACTTGCATGTTACGAACAGATGACAATGGGCAGCAATTCTATGGGTATTAAGGGGAAGGCACGGAGGCATATCTTGAGGGACAAAGATATCAGCTTGCTCATTAGGGTTCAAACTATATAATTACTGTGGAATGAGATAGAGAGCAACAGCAACCTCAGTTACCATCTCACATATCAGAGTTATGGACTGGCTACGTGGGTCAATATCCCCTACCCTTCTCAACCTCAAGAACTGTAGAACATCATCTCAGCCAAGATCCTTGTTCCTTCATGACTCAACTCAGCATATACCTCTGATCACAATGGGCCATGACTGCAGTCAATAATACAGTATCAGCCACCAGAAGAACAAACTTTGTCCAGTTCCACAACTTGCATAGAGCCGCTTGGTGCATTGTATGTATGATGCCTAGCTTAGTGCATCAGTACCAAAAAACCTAGTTACACAGGAGTATAACCTACTTGGAGCTGCACTTTCTGGGGATAACACCCAGTTTATACCAGCACTCTCATGGATTAATCTAACAAACATAGTGCTGCTTGGCACTTCCTGCAGACAATGTCCAGTTTTGCTGGCACTCTCATGGATCAGTCTACCAAACCTGCATAGTGCCACTTGTCACTTACTGTATACAATGTAGTTTAAACAGGAACTTGTATGAATTAATCTAACCTGAATTGTGCAGCTAGACACTTAAGGTGTCCAACTTGGTGCCTCAGTTTCCAAGATATGACTCATCACTCGTCCTCCAGCCTTTGCCACCCTAATGGAGCCTCTACTTAGTGACAGTTAGAAGTAACAAGATATAACTCATAATGTGCTGCAACTGTAGTTGAGCTTCCATCCTCAGTATTATTCCCCAACTAGGGGCCCCGAGTGGCCGAGTGGTCTAAAGCGCTGTCCGTTATGGATCACTGCCATCTCACCTCTGTCTGCGTTGGTTCGAGTCTAAGATTCGGCGAATGTGGATATGTGAGAAAGCTTGCCAGTAGCTTCTCGTGGGTCGGTGGTTCTTTCCGCGGATTTCCCAGTTTCTTCCTCCACCATTAATACTGGCCGCCATGTATAGCCTATTGTGTGTTGAAAAATGGCGTTAAGCCCCACAACAACAACAACAACAACAACAACATTCCCGAACTACTTAGCAGGTAGCACAAGAGTCATCAGCTTCACTACCTTTATCCAAACACAATGAAAACTGGCTCTTAAGTTCTTTCATGGTTATGAGATCGTACTTTGATGTGTGAAGACTCAGCCTTACAGGCTTGGAGTGACAAAGTTTTCCACCACTCCTGTCAGAGTTCTGTTCTCATTCTGCTGCAGCATCTGGTCTACAGCTAAGACATCAGGTGATTATTACTAAGGAAGAATCTACTTTCAGTTGCTTCCATAATGTGACAATTACTGACATTTTGGGCTGCTTACATTGTCAATTACAATTCCCAAACATCTATTGAGATGCATTTCTTGCAGATACCTTCAGTCAAATTGTATCTGGCAGTTCTGTAGGCCCCATGCACATTTTCTATTTGGATACTCAGCAGTTGACGTGGACTCAATGTTGAATCTGGTATCTCCGGCAATCTTTAATTAGACGGATCACAGCTTACCGTCTCCCACCCCGAATCTCACTAGTCATGTATGATGACCTGTTCATAGAATGGCTCACTTATTAAACATAGAGGCCAAAGATACTGTAGCCATGGTTGTAATAGCAGCTATGAACTTACAACTGGTGGAACAAGATGCAGTGCTCTCTGCCTCCACCTTTCTTAACTCGTTCAGCCCCATAGACTTTTGTCATTTTGGCCTGAAATGGGGGTAGGAAACACATTTTGGAGGTTAATTCTGAATACATCCAAATACATCTGCTTCTAAGAGTTTTTGGCTTAGACTGATGCCTGGTTGTGCTAGAAACATTGTTTTTCATTGGCTATGTGGCTTACGCATGTACAGAAGGGTAAAAGTTGGAGTTCTTTTTAGTCATTTTTTTTTCTTTGCTTATTGGACCAATCATTTTTGACTCATGGCCACTTCTTACCCCCAGTCCCCAACTGATCCTACTTTTTGCAAAGGTTCACCTGCCTTTGTGCAGTTCAGACTGGTCTACCTTAGATCACAGGCCAAAAATTAAAAAATCCGGGCACAAAATCCGATTCCAACAACAGGCAAATTTTTGGTGAAAAAAAAAATTGGGTCTCAAATGATACATTTTCCCCTCTGCATTTTGTAATGTGAGTAGAAAGTCCAGATTATTTGTTATCATTGTAGAACTACATCTGTCTGTTTTATTGTACCCACTTTGGTGTATCTTAAATGACCTTGATCCTAAACAGTGATCAAATCAAGTTGACAGAATTTGCAAATAAGCTGCCAAGGATGCCTTATTTTCTCCCTCACAGTCTCAGCTCCAGCAGAGGGATTTGCAAGACAATCAACACAACATTGCAAGGATGTCCCTAGAGCACAGGCCACTGGGAAGCAGTCCTACCAGATTTACAACTGTCAAAATCCACAGTTCTCCCAAACTAAAGTGGGCGGACAAGGAACAAAGGGAGGGTGATCTTTTTCACCAGTTTTTCTCATCACAAGACCCTCCATATTTCAGATGTCATCACCTTAACATCCACCTGAATGACAAATCCCATTTGGGGGGAACGCTCTAATCTTTCACTGCCAGATGGGGAAGATTTGACATGACGATATATGGACTTGAGAAGTGATTTTCCGGGGATTCATTATCTCATTCAGCACACCTCCTCATTTGCCTAGGGTTCCTCCAGCTACAGATGTGGCACTTTTGGTTTGGTCATCAGCCTCAGTGCATTCAGTCAACTCTTTCATGTTTATTGGGTCATGATGGAATGCAACAATGGGTTCTAAATTCTGTCCATTGGGGAGACTATGCAATCAATGTGGACTTGAAGGGGTATGACTTCCCATCACCACTCGCACGACCTCCAGGAATTTTGTGTGATTTGCCTCCAAAACACTGCGGGCTACAAAACAGCAGGCAAGGTTATGTCTTGGAACAAGATATATCACTTGTTACCCTCCTCATTCCCTGTCTCCTTGTCAGCAAGGACATCACTGACCTAGTACCATTTCAAGCTTTTGGAAATCTAGGTCTGAAACTCAACATTCAATTAAACAGAGTATGTATCCCTCATAAATGGGAATTGAATTAGTACTGTAACAGGTTGATTCCTTGCATATACAGCCTGCTAGAGAATTCTGTCACATCAATTCAGCAATGGATGTTTTAGTCCTAGGTTGCCTTTTTGGGCTTCCATTACAATGATTTTGAGTTTCAATTGGATGCCAAACCATTGACCACTGAACCAGCTTTCACAATCTGCACAATATGAGCTTCCATCTCGAAAGCAGGGAAACCTCACTCATGTCAGGGATACTGCAAGTACAAACTCAGGCAGTCATGACCTATTTGGATGTGAACAGTGAGGACTGGGGTGTGTGGCAAGTTTCCATCTGTCATTATAGTGTGATCACCTCAGGATACAAATAAACGTTCTCAGGATGAAAATTGTTCTGAAAGCTTTTTCATTGGTGCTAGAGAAGGTACATGGAAATGAAGTTCTCATTCTGTCTGACAACTCCTCTATGATGACTTATCTCAAATGGTAAGTCCCAAGTCTCAGACCTTGGTATTCTTGTTTGAGATTATCTGAAGTGGTGTCTTCAGCTACAGATCCACATCCAAGCAAGTAGCAACTAATACAAACAGAATGGTCTCTTTGTCTCCTTATTTTCATTCATGGAATTGACCTATAGTGGACCTATTGGTGAGAAGGTGGAGTACTAAAATCCCATCCTTTGTCTCACCAATTCTGGATCCAAAGGCCTTTACAGTCAATGCTCTTTGTATAGATGGGATTAGCGAAATATATATGCTTCCCTCCAACACATCAGGTTCTGAAAGTGACACAGGAAGCAAAAGAATTGGAGTGCTGCCTCATCCTGTTTACTCCATTCAGATAGGAAATCTTGAATCAATGACTTCATTAATCTCACAACAGAGTTGTCAGAAAATTGAGATATTCATTCATCTGTTCAAGTAACCAAGATGACAGGTGTTTCATCCCTGTTCAGAGTTCCTGAACCTGCATATCTACATCTCATTAAAATATGGTATCAGGTACAAACAGTTCTCACAACCAGTAGTGGAGAAGTCGCTCAAGCTGGTTACGTATTTTAAGAAATAACCAATTTTTCTTGTAAAATGTTTCTTCATTAATACTTACCCAATCCTAATACACATACACACTCCTAGCCTACTGGCAGTTACATCATTATAGAGAGCATGCTTTCCACTACAGAATTCACAGGATTTAGTGTCTGTTTTGGTATTAGTGGGGGATCACTTTATCTAACTGCCACCAAGTTTTGCAGATAAATTGTAGCTTTCTAGCTAATAAGTTTTTATCTGGGAGGACTGGATTTACAAGGTTATAGTAGTAGTTCTCCTAAGGTAATGTGATCAGTTAAGTATTATCAAAGAAACATATTTTAGTAGAAAAATTAGTGTTATCAAGATCTCTGATGAGCAACATCCATGCATAATAATGAGATGATTTTGATCAGATTGGTGTGTAAACTTGTATCATCAAATTTTGGTTAAGTCTGACTGTGAGCAATATCCATGCATATTATGGATGTGATCTAGTGCCTGATTGGCAGGGCTAGTTATAAGTTACTGCTCATGAGGTGTTATTGCTGATCAGATTTTGATTTGATTCGGTATATGAACTTGTATTATAAAGATCTTAGATAGGTTAGATTATTACTTATAGAATTATATTATTATCTTGTAGCTCTTGGGGAATGTTGAGAGATTCTGAGTTTTAGTAATTTCATATTGAAACTATGTAATCCACATGGTACAGTGCATGGGATTACTTGCCAGTTGTTATTCATGGAAAGCAAGGAAAATAACCTAAGATAAGAACTATTTGAAATTACTGATATGGGGTTCTTCCCTTGCAATGGAATGGTATAGCTAGCAGTGCGGAAGTATTTATTCATTTTGGAAGGCAAATATGGAAATTCAGGAAAGGATGAGTCCTCTGTGCAGCAAGGAAAGCCCATCAAATCTAAATTTCACAAATTCGTGTTGTCAGAGTTTAATTTTGTGATGTTCAGCAGCTCGTGGGTGCATTTTATACTTTTCATATACAGCAAAAATATAAAAATTACATCATTCTGTGTAATGTAAATGACATCCATCAGCATAGCATCAGGGCAGATACAGAAAAGACATTTTTAGTGTTCAGAAAAGTTTCACAACAGTGATTGAAATTGATTGTACCAACTTGCATTTTGCTAGTTGCAGTTCTAATATGCCAGTAAATTTTGCTATCTGAAAAAAATGAATTAGTTTCTTGCTAGTGATATTTTGTATTGAAAAGTTTGAAAAATGTTAGTGGACTGTTGAAAACAACTTGATGTTTGCTTGTTAAAATATTACAACTGTCAAAATTCTGTTAGTACTAAAAATGTTAAGATCAAGTGCTGAAAAGCTCTTCAGCTATGTTTGAACAACAGTACCCTCCAGATTTTAATCAGTGCAAAGATGAACACTAATATTTGCATCACCTTCAAACCATCCAATGAACTATTGAGGCCACAACTTAGTCAGCAACTTCAGTTACCAGTCCAAATGCTTCAAAGAAAATTTATCTTTTATTTTCTTTTATTCAAATTTGAATTTCCAATCAATTTTTATAGGTTTATATGAGTACATAACTTATTCTCAGTTCTACAAAGGCACGTGTTGTCATAACGTGTGTTGAACCTGCATGGTACCACAAAACACACTTTTTGAGTTCCCCTTAACCCTCCATCTCTGTCTGTAATGTTATGATTACAGATAACTGCAACTTGCCTTGGTTGTGATGATAAACTCCTTAAGTTTTTATTTTTATGCTCAGAAGGACACAATTTGCAGAAATTCTTTTGAATGTATGCACAAACTGTATCATTGTCTTTCAGTAATTATGTCAGCCATGTTTTTTTACTGCATATTCTCTCACATCATTAATCAGATGTCATGTTGCCACATTGTATATATTTCAGATAAATCAGTAACATTTCAGATTACAAAGATGGAACTCATGGGTCAAGGAAAAGCTATGGTATCAGTAAACCAGAAGAAAAGTGTCATTCTGGTGTCTGGAGCTCCCAAAGAGGTGTTAGACACCTATGATAGGGTAATGAAATACCTGCGCAACATTGAGATGGACAAGCTGAAGGAAGCTCAAGAGAAACTAAAAAAGCAGCAAGAAACAAGTGAGTTAGCTTTTAAATAAGATTTTGTACCACAACATTTTTCAAGAACTTTGCAAAATAGTGTTGTTTGTGTGTAATCTGTATGTCTATTTCTAGTTTTGCCTATTGATAGTCTTCATTGATTCAAGAGTTTTCTCCCTTGGTATCTACTATCTGCCATATTGTAGATCAGAATGGCTATTTTTGATAAGGAAAACTGGAATGTTTTCTTTCTCCTTTAATAAAAGTTAAAATAGAAATGACCATCAATTCAGTTGTAGGTCGCATTGACATTACCAAAAGTTAATTACACTTTTAGTAAGGAAGAATGAAATTATTTCATCATCAGAATTTAAATAAGTTACCCAGCAGTAGATTTTCCATTGTATTCCATGAAAAACTATGGAAAAGCATAAAAAACTCTAGCATGGAAAATGCTGGAATATTCTGACTAATATTCCAGGCTCTGTCCAGGGTAGGCTGGAAAACCATGGAAAAAAAGACATAGAAAAGTGTCAAAAATGCTGGACAATTCTAGCATGGAAAACACTGGAGTATTTGGACTAATATTCCAGGCTCTGTCCAGGGTAGGCTGGAAAACCATGGAAAAAAAGACATGGAAAATGCTGGACAGTTCTAGCATGGAAAACACTGGAGTATTTGGACTAATATTCCAGGCTCTGTCCAGGGTAGGCTGGAAAACCATGGAAAAAAAGACATGGAAAATGCTGGACAATTCTAGTATGGAAAACACTGGAGTATTTGGGCTAATATTCCAGGCTGTGTCCAGGGTAGGCTGGAAAACCATGGAAAAAAAGACATGGAAAATGCTGGACAATTCTAGCATGGAAACCACTGGAGTATTTGGACTAATATTCCAGGCTCTGTCCAGGGTAGGCTGGAAAACCATGGAAAAAAAGACATGGAAAATACTGGACAGTTCTAGCATGGAAACCACTGGAGTATTTGGACTAATATTCCAGGCTCTGTCCAGGGTAGGCTGGAAAACCATGGAAAAAAAGACATGGAAAATGCTGGACAATTCTAGCATGGAAACCACTGGAGTATTTGGACTAATATTCCAGGCTCTGTCCAGGGTAGGCTGGAAAACCATGGAAAAAAAGACATGGAAAATGCTGGACAATTCTAGCATGGAAACCACTGGAGTATTTGGACTAATATTCCAGGCTCTGTCCAGGGTAGGCTGGAAAACCATGGAAAAAAAGATATGGAAAATGCTGGACAGTTCTAGCATGGAAACCACTGGAGTATTTGGATTAATATTCCAGGCTCTGTCCAGGGTAGGCTGGAAAACCATGGAAAAAAAGACATGGAAAATGCTGGACAGTTTTAGCATGGAAAACACTGGAGTATTTGGGCTAATATTCCAGGCTCTGTCCAGGGTAGGCTGGAAAACCATGGAAAAAAAGACATGGAAAATGCTGGACAATTCTAGCATGGAAACCACTGGAGTATTTGGACTAATATTCCAGGCTCTTTCCAGGGTAGGCTGGAAAACCATGGGAAAAAAAAACCATGGAAAAGCATGGAAAACCCTGGGCAATTCTAGCATGGAAAACCCTGGAAAATTGCATGATAAATCCTGGAATACTGGCCCCAACAAAACTGTAATATTTAGCTGGAAGACCATGACCCTAGAAAATAATTTTCATTTTGCTGAGACCCTGACAGGATCCCTGTCACATCTGTTAATATTGTACATTATTAGGTGAAAAGCTAGAATATTAGCCATTTGAATTACATTCAGTGCTAAAAAAAAATCTGATAGCCCAATACCCACTGGGTCCCCTTCACCTGAGAAATCGATCACACTAATGAAATGTTGAAATTTAATTCAAGATGTTGGAAGACTGGTAAATTATTAATATTTATCCTCATGTATGCCCCTTACACCATACTTCTTGTTGCAACATGTTATTCAGGCTAGCATGTATACATGACAAGCTGTTAATTGATTGCTCTGTTGTTGCAATCTGAAGAGTTTAGGGCAAATACTGGAATTTTTTCTCCAGATATTATAAATAATAAAGGGGACAAATGTAGTTGTGTTGGTTTATGAGCCTTTGACAAAAAAAATCAGCTGACCTTGAGATAGGAAACAATGACTGACTAAAAATGATTTTGGCAAAGAGATGTTGAGATTTCACCAAAGTTTTGGCCATTATATAGTATTTTACTTAAGTTTCAGTAATTTTTCAGACATTTCAAAAGGATTCAGATAAAAAATGGATGTGAATTAAACAGGACTTTATTAACCAGGGTAATATTTCAGTGTACCTGAAATAAAATTATACAGATGTTATAATTATATGACATCATGATCCAAGAGATATGGGAGTTGCACTGCAGGCTTGACTTTGAATGTACCAACTGTGATGCTGTTGTGGTCGCTTGAAAGAGTCCTTGTTCTTTTGCAGCCGTGACAAACATTTATCATGATGCAATTAATCTTTATTTTACTCTGGATTCTAACACGACTAGAATATTTTGATAAAGTAAAAATTGTTATGAGCGACCTCTGCTATGAGCGACCACATGTCATTTCCGACCACAATCGTAATACATTGATCGATTTTATTATATAAATGCTCTGTCATGAGCGACCACCTGCTGAATGCGACCAGCGACTGCAGAGACTTGGCAAACTATTCATTTCAACACTGCTAGGAACGACCGCATCACAAAAACGAGGATAACCTCTACCGACCCTTATTTAATCCCTGGAACATCGACTGCTTAAACCGTTCTAAAAAAAAAATAATAAAAAAAATAATAGGCTGGCCACCAATGTCTGAAATATTTTAAGTATGCTTATAGTGTTTGATAGTATCTGTTGTAAACCAGACTAAGTACGTGTAGATTAATCCCCAGTCTGGTTCCCTGCTTCATATGCTCCCTGCGCTGTTCTCTGCTATTAGTGTAGGGGAGAGCAACACAGGGAGCATACGAAGCAGGGAAACCAGACTAATTATTCCCACACTTAGCCTGCTTCCTGGCCTATATCGTAGAGTAGGACCCAGAATCCCTATGAACGACTGTATCAGGAGAACATAGACACCTCTGACCTAAATGTAATCAATTGTTACAATGACCACTTGATTAGTAATGATTGTTCTGATAAAAAACAATCATAAAAAGAATAATTTAAAAAAAAAAGGATTGTGGCTACCGGTGATGAAGGCTACAGTCCATAAACCAGGCTAATGTACATGTCACGAATTGCCCTTGTAGTGCCGAAATTGACGCAGTGGTTGCATACATTGTCTTTAGAGTTAATCCGTATTGCTTGGTTGTGAATAAGGTCATTGTCTATTAAACCAGCAAGTGAGAATCGTTTGCAGGATTCAATTGATAGTGTTCAAGACTTGTGATGTTTCTTGTTTTTTTCCCCGATGTTAAGTGATTACATCCCAATCAAAGTTGTCATCTATTCAAGTTGGTGCGATCAGGTTACACACTTTGTTTATAGAGTTAATCTGTGTACGTCTTCTTAGAATGAAGCCTTTCAGTTTTGTCTCTGAGTAAATGGTTGTGTTTCTGGATGAGATAATTGTTTCTTTTTATTTCCATAATTGTTAGATATGCAATGCACATGTGTAGATTTTTCATATTTTCCCAATCCCCAGTCAAAACCGTCTTTACGTTCGATATTACAACTGGGCACTAATAATGTTAACGCCTAGAACCTTAATAACAATGGACAAACCTCCAGCTAAAAAGAGACAAATTTTAAGCCTGGAGAAAATAATTATTGTAACTGAAAGAAGTGAAAAAGAGCAGACCACTAGAAAAAAAGCAGTTTAAACATTGGTAAAACAGATTTAGGTTGTTATAAAGGAAACGAGTAAATCAGAAACGATTTCTTATGCTAATATATGTGATCTTCAAATGTAAATATGATTTCCTGTTTACTGATAGAAGTGGGCCCCGAGTGGCCGAGTGGTCTAAAGTGCACTCCGTTACGGATCACTGCCATCTCACCTCTTTCTGCGTGGGTTCGAGTCTAGGATTTGGCGAATGTGGATATGTGAGAAAGCTTGCTAGTAGCTTCTCGTGGGTCGGTGGTTCTTTCCGGGGATTTCCCGGTTTCTTCCTCCACCATTAATACTGGCCGCCATGTATAGCCTATCGTGTGCTGAAAAATGGCGTTAAGCCCCAACAACAACAACAACTGATAGAAGTATATCTTTATTGCTATATAATTTTGTTTTGATATGAATGCATACAATATTTTAGCAAGAACTATTGATAAAGAATAGAATATATGCACAGTGATTGTGGTTATTTTTCTCTTAAATTGTTCTGAAACAGGATCTTGGAAACTGGTCTTTTTGTACAAACTTGCTATGAGAGACCACCTGTCTTGCGAGACTGTTTTTTGTTGGCAGAAGGGGCAGTCTCATAACAGGATTTACTGTAATATAAACAATAAAACCACTCATGATATTGAAGGATGATTTTACTTATGGGCCAAGAAAACTTCACAAAGATATGACTATCTTTGATAGACATGGGTATCTGGCAATAATGTCAACAACTCCCCACCAGTGATCTATAAGTTGTCACTCCTTATATTCTGGACGTGAATCAGTTTGGAATTATTTAACTTTGAAATCATCCTGGTTCAATTCCTTGTCTATTTATAGCATGTTAGCCACTACTGTACAGCTGTTCTTTGTAGTTCAAAATCTTTATGGCACAAGTCGCAAAATGCTAGTTCTGGCATTCAGTTTTTCATACAGATTGATCAATCACATTCCCATAGACTTTGCATTCAAGTTATTCTCATTGCCGCACATTTTTCAAATGGTTATTCAAACTCCTATCCCGCTCAAAAATTTGAAACGCTATGTTGGACAAGAAATAATGCATGTCCCTAAAAAGTATCAGGAGGGGTCTAATAAAAGCATGTGCAAAAGTATGTGCTTGTACACTTGTATATTGACAACTTACATTTGTGTAGTACAATCCATAATCCATTAGTACTGTACATGTATATGAAAAATCCATGAATCTGAGTATAGATCACGTGTTATAAAATTCATGTATCAGTCACATCCCATTAGAAAACACTATTAAAATGTATTAAAAAATGTTCGTAGTCCTCATTTAATCTATATCAGATTGTCACTAAACAATTCACTATATATTGTTGCCATTAGTATGTGGCCACATGCTACATGTACATGTATTTAAATTGGCCCAGAATTTTTGTCAGCCAGAGACAGTTATTATCTTGCCAAGGCTACCCAGGGATGAGGCTATTCATAGGGAAATAAAAACGTGAACAAACTTAAAAGTTTAACAAACATCTTTGCAAGATAATGCATTTCCAGTTAGCTTGATGGCCAGATATGTATGGTTTCAAAATATTGGAAATTTAATTTGCATTTTATGCAGCCATTGCTAGCAACCATAAACAAAGAAGAAACTTTCACGGCACAATAAACATGCTCAGTCACTTTGGAAAATGCAATAATCCATCAGATTCCATTGTTTTTAATTAAGTTTTATGCTGACCTCCTTTGATGAAAGGTTCTTTGTTTTCATTGAAGATTATAGTCGGCTTTCTTTGATGATGGGTGCATGTGTTATTGAAGTCACTACTAAAGGACAGCTTTGGAGGATCAAACAAATGTCCATTTCTTTTTGCAGTGATAACATCAAATCATTGTAGAACATTGATTGAGACTTAATTGTTTTCATTTGCTTAGTATTTATACAAAATGATTGGTGCTTCAAAGGTAATTAGTTTTTCTTTGAAGTTTCAGCAAAACTATTTTTTCTGGGTACATTTGTTTTTAAAAAAGGAATTAGCCATCGCTTGGTCGATTGTAGCAGTTACTCCTCATGCCTTCAAAGGTTGGTCGATTGCAGTTAATCCCAGTAGCATGACAATAGACCAACAAATAGATCTGTGCCTTTTGTTTATCTTTCTTGTTTTTGTTATTTCTGGTAGCAGAGTGATGCTACTTTGTATGCATGTGTCAGAAATTTAAAAAGGTCAACAGATGATGGATACACAGGTGTTCTATTCTGACACAGAGTACTACAGACAATATGAGTGTTCCAAAGGATTTACTTCTTTGAGTGAAAAGAAGAGGAAATTTACTTACCATCCACACACTAAAGTCAGCCGAAATAAAAATATATGAATTACTAATGGGTGGCCGATAGTCCAACACTATTTTGTCTGAAAGATCCATTATGAGATAGTGCCTCATCAGGTTGATCTCCGCTACCAGAAATGTCACCCCTAAAAAATGCAGAGATCTCACAGAATACAGCACTCAGGCCAGATATCAGAATAAGTGGACTATGATATAATAATAATGACTTTGTTTAAAGAGGGTAACACAATTAACTGAAGAACTAATCTACCTTGAGGCCCTCATAAAAAGGAATTTATTTATTTTAACTGCATCTCGGAAGCCACTGGATATATTGAGTTTGGAAGAAGGAAATAGAGTGGGCATTTCTAATGTCAACTGGAATGCTATTGCAGAGAAAAGTTGCAGAGTATTGGAAACTATTTTAAAATAATTCCTTATTTGGTTTGGGAATTTTATTCTGTTTGGTAGACATAGATTACAGGTGGGGAGTATTACCAGGTAGCCTGTACAGGAATAGTGATTGTAAATATTCAGGAGCACTATTATTGGATATCCTGTACATTAATTTGGCTTTTCTCAACTGGATTTGGTCTTTAATAGGTAATATTTTAAACTAACCAGCTAAATTTTCATTGCTCTCCTTCTGGATTGATATTAGCCCAAATGCTCTTTTTTGAAAATGTGCAAGCTTTGCTGTGTTTTTATCATTTGAATTACCCCATACTGTATTACAGTAGTCTAACTAGGGTGGTATGTAACTGTTATAAAATAGTTTTCTGTGCCTTTCAGAGAGAAAATATCTTATCCTACTGAGAAGCCATAAACTTGAATTAACTTTTTTATTGATATGTTTGATATGTTCAGCTCATGATAGGCTATTATCTACAAAACACAAAGCAGTCTATCACGAAAGACCATTTGCTAAGTTTTATCTTTCAGTATCATATATAGTTAATCCCAATCAAGATTTGTTCTTTTTTGCAGTGTTGAGATAAGTAATATTTCGGTTTTACCTTTATTTACCACCATGCCATTGCATGTGCATCAATTGTCCAGTTTGTTTAGGGCATCCTGTAAAGAAATTTCCAGTTCATGCATAGTGTTTTGGATGTCTGACAATAATGTATCATCTGCGTAGAGATCTGTAGATGAAATTGAGTCCCTTAGTAAAAGTGGTAGGTCATTAACAAATAATATAGATAGCAGTGGACCTAGAATTGAGCCTTGTGGTACTCCATATCTAACTGCTTCAGGTTCAGATAGAACATTATTTATATAAACATGTTGTGTTCTCTCACTTAAGTATGAAGTAAACCATCTAATTGTGCTTTCATCACACTGGTAAATTTTCAGTTTCTTGAAAAGGATTTCATGATCCAACATGTCAAAAGCTTTCCTGAAATCTACAAATACAGATCCTGTTATTCTACCTTGATCAAGTGCTTGAAGCCATTTATCAGTTAGGGAGATCAAGGCAGTCTCACATGAATGTTTCTGTCTAAAGCCTGATTGATTAGGGTGTAACAACATGTGTTTGGTAAAATATGACATGAACGAGTCATGGATATGTTTTTCAATCAAATTTGACAAGTTTGGTATGTTATGCTATCTGAAATAGCTGAGGCAGTTTTAATGAGTCATGGATCAAGTCCTGTAGCTTTCTTGGCATCAAGTTCACTGAGACGTTTTTTAACAAAGTTTTTTTTTATACTGGTGAAATAGAGAAACATACCTCCCTAGGGATTTTACTGTTGCAGAACAATGCACTGTTAAGATGGTTTATCAATATGAACAAAAAATTTGTTTATGTAACAACAGATATATTCCAGTGCATTTTATATCAAGTTTGAAGCTTTCTTTCATGCTGCTTCTGAAATTTCTCAACTCCAAAACAACCAACAATGTCGCAAAAAAGAAATCACTAGATGGTATATTTTCTCACCAGTAAGGAAAAACGAAATCAATTTGCAGTATTGGCAAAGCCCAGCATGATCCCTGAATAAACTTTACAAGTTATTTTTCATACTATTATGAAGAAAAAACTATTGTTTGTGTACGAGAAAATTACATGTATATGAAATTTCAGGAGCCATGCCATGATCATCTTATATTAGAATTCATATGTTATCTCTTCCCCAAAATGATAATAAACTTTTTACACATTATTTCTTGTACTTTTGAGAAAGAAATTTTTTTTGTGTACAAGAAAAATACATGTATATGACATTTCAGGAGCCATACTGTGATTTTGTTATATCCAAATCCATGTTATAACGGAGCTTGCTTTAGCAGAGTCACACTGTACCTACCAGGTTACCTTGATCTATTGCTGCTAACTAATTATCCACCATTCTAGTTTGTGTAGTCTCACATGAATATCCTTCATGAAAGCCTAATTGTCATAGATGTAGTAAATGAAAAGATTCCAGGTAGTTTCTAAATTCATTGCAAACATGCTTTCTGGTAGCTTTGAAAGTGATGATAAAACTGATATAGATCTTTGGTTATTCATATCAGAAAGATCTCCCTTATATATTGGAGTTACTTTTGTCAGTTTTAGCCTGTTTGGAAAAAATATCTGAGGAAATACTTAGATTTTAAGTGCAATTACTTGATTTATTTCAGGTATTTTTAAATACTTTTCTTTGCTAAGTTTGGAGAAAATATGCTCATTTAATTCATCACTTGAGAAACTTTTATAAGCTGCGAGATCCACAAGTCTTTTGTTTATATAAACAAAGAAATCATTGAGTGCATTTGCAGTTTCAAGAGGTTTTTGATGCATGTCACCATTTCCATCACTAATACATATTTTGGCAGCTTTTGAAAGATTTGCCCTTCAAATCATTGAAGGTTTTCCAGAGTTTTCTAAGTTATTTTTTTATACCTTCAGACATTTCTGTGAAATAGTAAGATTTCCTTGCCTTTTAAATCATTGAATTGACTCTGATTCTCCATAATCTGTAATTGTATCTTTTAATGCATGAAATCTATCCTCTGCATTTGAATTTTATTCAGTGTATTACCTGTAATCCAATTGGGTGGATTTTGTTGCTCAACTTTCTTGAAATTAATAGGAACATGAGTACTCAGGGTGTCAGTTAACATACCTTAACATCCATATGTCAAGAGCATTTGATGGGTCTTCAAAAGATTAATTATTGACCAAGTGATATCTTTCAGTTCTTCCAGGAATATTTGTGTTTGAATCTCTTCATAGTTCGATACTTGATACATTTGTAATGATAAGGGTTACTTTTTTTATACTTAATTTCCATGTACAGTATAAATTTGATTATCCGGCACCCGATTAACCATCAGTCTCTGTTAACCATCAGGGTATTGTACGTCAAAATGTTAAAAACAGGTACATGTACATATGTAGATATTATGATTTTTTTATGACCAGTCTATTGTATAATACTTTTAAAGTACTTATTCTATTATCCGTCTATTCTCATATCCGTCATGGTCTCGGTCCCGCACCCTGATGGATAATTGAAGTTCTACTGTACAGCAAATAGGATAATGATCATGGATGGCATATTGGGGTACAGCAACTTCTATAATATTGTCAGCATTGTTAGTATAGGTGTGTATTTTGACATTGGAACATCTCTGACTGACAGCATTGTTAATATAGATGTGTATTTTGACATTGGAACATCTCTGACTGACAGCATTGTTAGTATAGATGTGTATTTTGACATTGGAACATCTCTGACTGACAGCATTGTTAGTATAGATGTGTATTTTGACATTGGAACATCTCTGACTGACAGCATTGTTAGTATAGATGTGTATTTTGACATTGGAACATCTCTGACTGACAGCATTGTTAGTATAGATGTGCATTTTGACATTGGAACATATCTGACTGACAGCATTGTTAGTATAGATGTGTATTTTGACATTGAAACATATCTGACTGACAGCATTGTTAGTATAAATGTGTATTTTTGCATTAGAACATATCTGACTGACAGCATATTATTTGTAAGATTAGTTCTAGCTGATTTACAATTCAGTATTTTTTTGTCTATTCATTTCCCTTGATTTGCCTGAGATATTCACATAATATTATGAACTCCTGGAAACATGCAGTATGAAGATGAATCTGACAAGATATAATATCCAAAATGGCTGACAGGGCAGCCATGTTAAAGTTACAAAAGCTTTAATGTTATACTTTACCTTAAATGTACAACATGCTCTTGAAGGAACAGATAGTTACATGCAGTGCTGTTTGAGATAGGGACACACAGTAAACATCAGATTTCTCCAGGTAGAAGGTGTGGTTTCGTTATGTTTTATCTGGCTATTGGAGTTTATTCTTGGATGGCAGAGGTTCAAAACTGGCATAGATTAGGGTTGACAGTAGGCTAAGCCAGAGTTTTTGCACCATATGAAGGAACCAGCTTTTAAGGCAAACTATTAATAACTAAATTGCTTGTAGATAAGCCAGTTTAGCAAGACTTTGCCATTATCTAATTGTGACTGATGCTATTCATTTGTTTACATGATCAATGGAACATTATTGCCCTGTTATTTTTAATTAAATATCAGGACTTTGTTAACCAGGCATGTGGCATCACTTTTGATGCTTTGCTGACAGAGGCTGACAAAGCAGTATTTTAAAAGTCAGATTCACTCAGTGACATACCCTGAAGTTTTAGATCTTATACAGAGATTAAAAAAGTTAGCAATTGCTAAGGATGAACGTTATTTGGCAACAGTACAAGAAATGGTGTCATTAACACAAGCCACAGTAATTGAAGAAAGATGTAAGAAGAAAAAAAACAGAAAATGCTCCATGCCTTCTTCAAGCCCAGTTCTTGAAATCTGAACATTATGAATTATATTGCATTTAAACTTTGTGGAGTGTAATTCATAATTCTAGTGGATTTATAGTAAAGTTAAAAAAAAGTATTCAACTCCTTAGATGTTTCTTGAGGCAAGGACTGTATTTCAATATGTGACAACTGTACTCATTCATTTGACACATGATTTTCAGAATGAACTTATATTGTTCAGCTATTTCTTTGATAATATATTGTTTAAAAAAAATATAAGAGCTGTCTTAGTTTTGTGCACTCTTACACAGACACTGGTGTTCTTGTAATTACATTCTCTCCTCCCTGACCCCTTTCTCTTGTCACATAAACACTCAGAATAATATATTTTTGCATCTGCAAAACTCAGTAAACCAAAAACTTATCAAAACCAAAAAAGATCCCAAGGGATTTCAGTTTTGAGGGGTTTCACTGTATATCCAAAAACTGTGAAAAAATATATTTGTTATCATCTCTGTTGAATCCAGATGTTTTGGTCCAGACTAAAAAGTTGTTATAACCTCTTTCAATCCACACTTTTTGGTCCAAACTGAAATGTTTCCAAGCGACTCGAACATTATTAGGGTCTCTCTTAAATCATATTTTTTTTCTGTTTTTGTATCAACTATGGCTTTTTGAAAACCTACTCTTTAAAAGATCTCAGCCAAAATTGAAATGCTCTGATAGTTATTTTCTACTTCTCAGTACTTGAAGCAGCATCTGCAAGTGTACCAAGAATTTTCTTATTTTGAAGTTTTATTTTTTGAGGAGTTTACACTAGTACTTGTTTCTTTTAGAACTGAACAAAAGTTAAATAAGTTAAATAATTTGTTCTGCAATACTTGACAAGAAAATATATTGACATCATTAAAAAGAGTTTATTAATTTGATTAAAATCTGCACCAAGATTGTAATTACCACATGAGTATGTGTATATATATATATATATATATATATATATATATATATATATGGCCTGACATCGTTTGTGTTCCATTAGGTGTTATTGAAACAAATATATGGAATATATTGGTTCTTCATATGAATAAAGCTGTGCATGTGTAATAAGAAGTAAAATTCATTTAAAGATTCCATTCTCAGATCAAGGAAATTACAAATAACATGTGTGTGTATATATATATATATATATATATATATATATATATATATATATATATATATATATATATATATATATAAATGGTTGTCCTCGTTTTGATTTATATCCGGTTGTCACTTAACAATTCACTGCAGTTGTTGCAAGTAGCACGTGGCTATAGCTGTTTACATGCTACATGTACACGTACTTAAATTGGCCTAGATTTTGGTCTGCTGGATCGTCTTGCCGAAGATACTAAGGGGATGAGGCTTTTGAAATGACAACTTTAAGAAATTAAAACCTTTAACAAACATCTTTGGAAGATACCCCATCTTCAATTAACTTGATAGCCAAATATCTATGGTCTCAAAAGATTGAACATTTAATTTGTGTTTTTTGCCACTGTTGATAGCAACAGTAAGCATAATTTTTTTCATGCAGAAATGAAGCTTTCATGGCACAATAACCGTGTTCTAGTCACTTTGGAAAATGCAACAATCTATATGATTCCATTGCTTTTATTTAGTTTTGGTGCTCACTTCCTTTGATGTAAGGTTATTTGTTTTTATTGTAGATTGTAGTTGGCTTTCTTTGATGAAGTGTGCATGTGTTATTGAAGTTACTGCTAAAGGACAGCTTTGGAGGATCAAACAGATGTCTGTTTCTTATTGCAGTGGCAACATCAAAATAATTGTGGAACATTGATTGAGACTGAATTTATTTTTTCATTTGCTTAGTATTTGTTGTTTGGTCAATTGTAGCAGTTACTTTTCCTGACTTCAAAAGTTGGTCAATTGTAGCTAGTCCCGGTACCATAGATAGACCAACAAGTAGATCTCCATTTGTTTGAGGGTTTTGGGGGGTTTTTTTGTTTTTTTTTCTGTAATATTTTTGTTAGCAGAGTAATGCTGCATTTCATGCATGTGTCTGAATTTTTAAAAAATCTATAGGCCAACAGATGATAAATACACAGGTGTTCTGTTCTGTTCTGACAGGGATTACTACAGAAAATATGAGTTTTCTGAAGGATTTAGTTATATGAGTGAAAAGAAGAGGAATTTACTTACCATCAACATAAAGAGGTCAGTCAAAATAAATATATGAACTACTTGTGAGTGGCCGATAATTCGATATTATTTCGTCCGTAAGATCCATTATGAAATAGTGCCTCATGCAGTTGATCCCCGCTACCAGAAATGTTAAAAGGAACCAAAAAAAGTAAAAAGTGACGAGATCTCACGGCATACTCAGCCAGAAATCAGAATTAGTGGATTATGATATAACTGTGTACTGTTAAGATGGTTTGTCATCATGAACCAATAATTTTGTTTATCAAACAGCAGATAAATTCCAGTGCATTTTATATCCAGTTTGTGGCTTCCTTTCATGATGCCTCTGAGTTTCTTCACTCGAAACCCAAGGTTGTATATACAAGTTTAAAAAGTCAATAATGTCATGAAAAAAATTACCAGATGGTATATTTTTTTGCCAGTAAGGAATATAAACCGCAATTTCCGAAACTTGCGAAGCCCAGCATGATCCCTGAATAAACTTTTTACACATTATTTTTTGTACTGTTAAGATGAAAAAACTTTTTTTTCATGTATGAGAAAAATACATATATATGAAATTGCAGGAGCCATGCCATGATCATCTTATATTAGAATTCATACATAATCTCTTCCCCAAAAATGATAATAATCTTTTTACACGTTACTTTTCATACTTTTATGAAAGAATTTTTTTTCATTAATGAGGAAAGTACATGTATATTAAACCATGTTATATCCGAATTCATGTTATATTGGAGTGTGCTATAGTGGGGTCACACTGTATTTGTGTTCACAACATATGAAATCAAACACCACTGGAAAAAATTTCTTCAGAAGTCACTGACCCAGATTTCTTGGTCACTTGCACTTGCATTTGGCTTTAAGACAGTTTAGTGACGTGAGTGATCTCAGGCCCACATGGTCCTCTTGTTTAAAGTTCAAATTTCTTTTAGATTATGTGTAGTACAGTTATTGGTACAATCTTGATGGTTGCATTCATACACAAGACCAAATATTGCTGTGGGTCTTTTTTCTTCACATTTAGGATGTCTGCTCTTTTAATTTGCAGGTGACTTGCGCCTTCCAAAGATTTGGACCCAAATGGCAAATGATGAAAATTTGAAATGTGTTTGCCTGAATCCAAAGGACCAAGAATACATGGACGTGTCTCAGAAGTTTCTTACTTCAGCAGGAGCTGCTGGCCGGCAGGCTGTAATGAATGCATTTGCTATGAATTATGGGAATACTGGGCTGACTGTGATAAAGGTAATATTTAGAGGATGACTTTCTATCATAGTTGTAGTAATTTTTTTCAAAAGAGGAAAATTCTCGATCCAACATAAAATCTCATAAGCAAAACTAGTCCTGCAGTTTTCGGTAGAATGCCATGGTATTTAATGAATTTTATGCTCATCACCTGGTAATGCACAACTCAACAAATCACTTTGATTGTAAGAGTTTTTGCCCTTTATGTCTTATAACTTAATGCACTGTGTGGCACTATCTGTTGTGCATAAGTCACGCAGTTTGTAATGGATTGCCATGAAACTTGACAAAATTATTGTCATGGCCTAAAGATGCACATTTCAGCAAGTCATTAGTATTTATTAAAGTTTTTTTTTTTTTTACTTGCAACTGAATGTTGGGCATAACACAGTCTTGTAAAGACAGCTCAGAAAGTCTCACGTTTTGTAATTGGTTGCCTTGAACTTAGTAAATGTTATCGTCATGATGTTGACTTAGCAATTCGTTACTGCAACTTTTGTTAAGAGTTTTTGCTCCTTTTATCTTATAGCTTAATGCATTACATATATAATCTTGATAATGTGTGTGATTTAGATTTTTAATATAGCTCTAACAATTTTAGTCACATTGCTATGATATCTACAGTGTGGCAGTTTATAGTGATGTCTAGCATCTGGGCATAATGCCACAGACATGTAGCATTATGTCCCACTCAGTCACATTATCCTGACACCAGGCCAACCAGTCCTAACACTAACCTCTTAATGCTGAGCACCAAGTGAGGCAGCTATTAGTACCATTTTTATCAGTCTTTGGTATGGCTTGGCCGTTGTTTGAACCTGCAACCTCCCACATCTGAGGTGGATGCTTGACTTAAGCCACTGGAGCTCTCTCTTGTTAATGTAACTTGCAGGTTGTGATGGATTGCCACCAGGCTTAGAAATATTGCAATTATTAATCACCATGAACCTTGGGAAAAGTTATGATCATTATCTAAAGATTCAACATGTCAACAAATGACTATGCTTTGGCAAGTTTTCTTACAGTTATAGGGTTTTTTATTTTGGAGACTGTAGTGTATGACAGAATCTTGTGAACACAATTAGTCTCAGAATTTTTAGTGAATCGCTGAAATGCGATATATGTTATGATGATCATTTGCAGATGCACGTAAGAAACTGCCATCATTGAAAATTGTTTTTAGATTTATTGCCATTTTTTACTTGCTGCTGAATGCAGTATATGGACAAATCTTGTGAACACAACTAATCCTGCAGTTTTTGATGGATCACTGTGAAAACATGGTACAGGAGATGATCTGTTGCCTGTCCATCCATTAGCACAAGTTTTGTTATCAATATTCCTCCTAAATTTTCCCACAAACTTCTCCACCAGGATAAGTGAACATATCAGGAAGAGGTTTTCACTGCAAGAATTCATATGGTGTCTAGTTGGTCTTGTATGAAAATGTTGTCACTCTGATCCCAAATATGGGCACCACAGCAACCATATTTCAAATCTTGTTGTTTCTACTCCTCCTGAATGGAAAATTATATCAGCATGGGGTTTCCACCATAAGACTTCTTATGGTGTCTAGCTGGTTTTAAATAAAAAATGTATCGATCTGAAGATATTCTGAAGATATTGAAAATCTCACTATTACTTCTTCTGGATGGAAAGTCATATTAACATTGGATTTTCACCAGAGGACATATAATAATCCAGTATGATCACTCTTCTACAATAGAATGTCATATAGACATGGAGTTTCAGTGTAAGACTTATTATGATATCCAACTGGTCCTCAATAAAAATGGTGCTGATCTGGAATCCAATATGGTTGCCACATGAAACATATTTACAGTCTTGTAATTAATTCTACTGATTGGCTGGTCATATCAACATGGGGTTTTAATTTTTAAACATTTTACTACATTTAATAGAATGCAACTACAGATTTACTTAAAGGAGACCAGAAATCAATGTAAATATAGAATAATAATAGAAGCACTATAGAAGAAAACCTTATTCTGAAGTATCATCTGCGACTGTAATGCCAATATTTAAATATTGGCATATCTTCAAGGAGCTGAATTTCCGTGACCTCGTATGCAAAATTTCCATGCCTATTCAGTTACTTTCATGATGTGACGTCATAGTAGCGACTCCAGCATCCTGACTGGCAGTTGAAAAGTAAAAGACAATGCTATTTTGCGTTGCTTACAGGTGTAACAGCACATTAAGAAAAGGCTGTGGACAAATTTTTTTTTCTTTTCCTAAAGATAAAGACATAAAGAAAGTATGGATAAATTATAGCAAGCGAGTCAATTTCAAAGCAGCACCATACAGCACTCTGTGCTCATTACATTTCTCAAAAGAGTGTTACGAGAAGGATCCTGAAAAAATGGCAGCTCTAGGATATGCAAATGCTAGGCCTAGACTAAAAGTTGTCGCTGTTCCAGACATACCGTTGGGAAAAGTGTTAAACGTGTGAGTTACGAAAATAGGCAAAAGGCCGAGTAAGTGACCACACAGTGCAACAATCAATTCACAGATCTTTAATATACACCAGCAGTGTTAAAAAAATTTGATAGCCCGACACCCGGGGCCTCTTTAATTTTAGTTTGGGTCCATCCTGTATTTAAAGTGAGGTGCCCATCGGGCTTGTCGAAAAACAATTGTTTACCTGGGGAAATGAGTAAATGTATTTTCAAGATGTTGACATACATGCCATAACACGGCACAATCTAAATCAAATCATGACTGTCCTAGGTGAAATTGATATCTGATTTTAATGAAATGGAAGCTTTGCTAAAAATAAGATTCTAAACCCCTGACATGGTCGTGTTTCAAGAAAACACAATTTTCAGCAACCTTAAAAAAAATTATTAAAATAAAATAATAAAAAACCAACAACAACAACAAAAAAACCTTTCAGTCTATGCCTGTTACATGTAGTATGTATAAACGGTAATCTGTAATGGTTGGAACTGATATAAAACTATTCCTTCACAGTTTAAATAGCAGCTATTAAAAGAAAAGAGGTCAGGTATAAAATCAAAGTTTCGCATTAACTGGCTGACAATAGAAATTGGGGGGGAGGCGACTATTGACCCCACCCCCTTGCCCGAATGTGCGAGCGCCCATGGAACACGACATTTCTCCGTATGATACGCCTTATTATTCCCCAGGACAAGCCCTTTTTTTTCATATTCTGGTCAATTGTGGCTAAACTGCAAATTAGCTAAAAGTTTTGACGTAAGTAGGCCTACACAAGCAATAAAGCCAGTGTGACTAATTAATAGTTAATCCTTATCCTTGTATTTATCTTGTTAAAAGGACTGCCCTTCGGACATTGTGGATTGCATATGTTATATCTGTTTATGTATGGGGGTTTTTTTTCTGAGAAATGAAAATTGATGGACATAATGGAACACTCGGGAGTTCTCTGCAAAAACTCAGGAGATATTACTAGATCAGGAGGTAGGTGTGGAAATACCCCCCAAATCGAGAGGTTTTTCTCCCGGCCTGAGAGTTGACAGGTATGAACTGTCCGAGCTTTTGGAATTTCAGTCAGGGCTTGTGAGTCCATTTAAGTCATCAGCGAGGGGCCTGTGCCTAAAAAAATTTTCTTTGAGCACTGACCAGTACAGTACACCAACTATTATACCAGACATGTATATATTATCAGATCTGTCAATACGCTAACTGTAGCCTGCATGTAAAATACACTGTAATTGAATCATAGGAAGCCTTGTTCGCTACATACATGCCAGGTTTTCTGGGACCAAATCAGGAAGATCAGTGTTCACAATTTGGGAGATTGGGTCCAAATCATGGAGATTAGTGTAACAACCATTTTTGTCATAAATTGAAGTATGAAAGTGAACATCATACCAAAACTGAGCAAATTAACTACAGTTATAATAGTTACTCAACTTTATCAATTTTCTTAAATATTTTTTTCACTATGCTTCACACATTTAAATTTATAAATCAATGTACTGTTGAACTTTCAAAGGTATTTCTTTTTTTAAACAGTATTTTCCTTCAATTCTATTAGTGTACGTTTCAACATGGTACCAAAATTATTATATTTCCAAATAGTTCAAGAACGTCAGGTTGCCTGCGATTTGCTATACATGACAGCTTACTAATATTGAAATATTGATGAATAAAACAACTTATATGTGTATAATAAATGCATCAGCACATTTCACATGCTACGATTTGATTGGTTGTTAGGTTGTAACAACTTGACTGACAGATTACGATAGTCGTAAAGAATCTGTTGGATGTTGTTTTAGCTGGAAATACCTATATTTGGCAGATGTTGTTTTAGCTGGAAATACCTATAATTGGCAGATGTTGTTTTAGCTGGAAATACCTATACTTGGCAGATGTTGTTTTAGCTGGAAATACCTATACTTGGCAGATTTGTGATTTGTGGGAGTTTTTGTAGCCAGATTGGTAAATCAAAAGATTGGGGCCAAAATCAAAAAGACTACCAGACAGTCCAGAAGACTTGGCATGTATGTCAATAGGTTTGAGCTAGTAATGTATATTGTATTTGGTTTGTGCCATCTAATATACAGATGGAGGCACCTAGATGTAATACTTTACTAATTTTAGTTTAGTTTTAACAGTGCAAGGAATATCAATGGAAATAAACTTTAATTAGACTAGATTTACAATCCTTTGTTATAGGCATATTTAGAATTTCATTTATTTTAATTCCATGATCATGGTTTTTTATTAGCATGGATACTAATTACACATGTAGAAGAGAAGCCAAAAATATGCAGAAAACCATGGTATACCACAGGTAATTTTAAGGGGGGAAATTTTAAATTATGGAAGGACTCTCTTTTATAATAGTACATGTATGTGTTACTGTCTAGTTACTACATATAAAATGATATAGAAACTAATATATATATATTAACAGAAGTCAAATGGTAAGACATTCTGGCCATATAAATGTATATAAATGATTCACCAGAACATGTCACATACAAACAATGTAACTTACAGATAGAGCGAGTGCAAAACAAATCCTTGTACCTGCAGTACAAGGCCAGGAAGAGACAACTGGAACAGCAGAACAAAGGACAAGCAAACGAGAAGGAATTATGGCATGGAACTGCTGTTACGAATATTCAAAATATCAATCATAATGGATTCAACAGAAGTTATAGTGGAAGTGGTAAGTGTCCTGGAACTCCAACTAGCATTCACTCAGACCTTCATGTCCATCTGGTCCTTTGAGTAATAAAGGTCAATGTTTTGTTTGTTGATTTTTTTTGTTTCTCATGTAACTAGTGGTTCCTCCTAAACCCACCCACTCCCACCCCTGCCACCACTTCATGTCATCAGTCATTTACTTCTGTTTCAGTTACAGTGTTAGGATTCATATCTTGAATTTAAAAAAAAAAGATTAAAATGTCTTTAGTTATAAGATGTTCAGACTTTACTTGAATGCTTAATGTGCTATATAGAATGGTAAAGATGGCAATACCTCAGCTGATAATTTTATTATTGATTGAATGTCATGGGCAATGTGTACATGACAGCTGTCTTGCAATTAAAAGAGTACATCAAGATATGCTTTAAAAATAAAAGATCATGTTAATGAGCCAGTATCATAATTTTTGTAAGTTCTGTCTTTGTCAGCTTTTTAAGCATTTATGATTTGTTTGTAATCCATATAACACAGGTTATAGTTTCAACAAGATAAATATAAATGTTGTAAATTGATGTAATTAGGCAAAAGGGCTACCTGGCACAGTTACACGCCTATTTAGAGGAAGTAGCATTATTGTTATATTTTTTACATAATTTTGGGTCATGATTAAAAGATGAAAATATCTTGAATTAGATTACTATTAAAATATTACATTTACTGAAGATTTTGTTAGCTTTTAAGTGTGTATATAAATTGTTTGGAGATAATAAATTGAGATATTTTTTCTTTTTATTTAGGTTCACATGGTGATGGTACTTACTTTGCTGTAAATGCTTCATATTCTGTCAACGGCTACTGTCGTGTAGATACAAGCGGACATCGCCATATTTACCTTGCACATGTTATGACAGGAGATAGTATTGTCCTTGGTTCGGGAACCCGTGTTCTTCCTCCGAAGGACCCTCGTTACCCACACATCACTTATGACTCTACAACAGACAACCTGGCCAATCCCCAAATGTTTGTTATATTTCATGATACACAGGCTTATCCTTCATACCATATTACATTCTGTTAAATAAATATCAATGTACACATCATTTGTGACTTTAAGGGGTGAAACGATACACCGGTGCTACCTATCAATACAATTCATGATATGCAGCCTGTGATACAATACATATCGATACACATATCAACTTGATGGTATTTCCATTTTTGGAAGGTAGGTGGTGCCCTTTCATGTATGTTGACATTCTTGGTTGTATTTCCAGCATGCAGACTACAGATAGACATATAGTTATTATATATTTATACACAATTCTCATTGGTGAGAAGATGACAACAGTACTTTCAAACAGACTACCTGTTGGTTGCAGTGAGTTTTATCCACCATTTAAGGCCATTTAATGGTGGCTCCATTTAACTCCCTTTGTTTGTACAACATGAATGATTTGAAAACATATTATTACCAATTTTGAGTCTCAGTTACACTTGGAAGACATTACGATGTTATCTTCAGAACAGAAGAAATAATGCAGTTTCCTCATGCAAGGAAAATCTCATCTGGAACAAATCTGGGCATGGGAATAAGGTTGAATACCAACAAGACAACATTTTATTTCCTGCAGATGCAAAAGACTACTGCAGCCACAGGTACCTGTATTTGTTAGTGAAGAAGGAAAACTAATGACTACACACAGTCCTATTCTACAATTTTCTTTCAACTTACACAAGGTGATAAACTTGAGCAGTTTGAAATCTGCCCCATCACTCATTATTCCATTAGCACCTTCATTCACTGGTTAAATATCTCTGCATAAAAAAGAGAAATTTCAGATTTGTTTCCCATGTACAATTTAAGAAGAGATGATGACAGGACTTTTTAACCTTAAAGGAAACCACCCCCTTTATCAAAGAAGAAAGGAGGGGAGGAAAAATGGTCATAGGTCAATACTTATCTAAACTTCAGTATCTGTCTCTCTTTCTTCCTGCCCCACTTTCTTACGGCTCTGGTGAAATCAACATCTTTGACAGACGTCACCTCTAGTTGTATGAGAATTAATCTGTTAATTCTGAGCATACTTTGCTCCTTTTCTTTGTTTCATTATTGTTCCATGCTTCTTTCTGAAGGGGTATATTACATAGCTAGCTTTGTCAGCTTGAATATGTTGGGAAACTGATTTTTGTGACTGTTACGTACAATATTCCAGAGATCATTATCTTTTGCATACACCTGCTCCAAAATAGGATTTTTCACTAACACAAACTTCCATTGTTAAAGCAGTAGTTTATTGACTACTATGCCAAAGTTCTTATCTGTTCCATAATGCTGTATAAGGGTATTTAATCCATCAATGCTTGTGCAGACAGGTATTAAAATAAATATCTTTACTTCTTAATTGCATTTTTAACCCTTATTTTATTCAATTTATCTTAACCCTGATATGGATTCAAGTATATGGTTTTGTAGCATATGATCCGCAGGGCGAATTTTATTAATTAAAAAAAATTAAAATTGCATTATACTTTTATATTGTCTGTATTTTAATTAGGCTTCCCTTTGTACATTTAATTTAGAAATACCACTGAAAGGGTCATGCAGTCTATTTTTTGTCCATCCAGCATGTACATCTGACTTGTATTTAATACTATTTTGGGTTGAAAATCACTCACTTATGTCTCCATTATCACTTTCCCAGCTCTGATAAATCTGATATACTTCATAACTTTAAAACTTATTGTCATCATCACTATCATCAGCAAGTATTTGACGAACAAAATCGTAATGAACCACGCTGGGAATCATACATTTTGGGATTTTCTAGGTAGCCCGTATTTTAAACACACATTTGTAAAACTTTCTTCATGAATGGTTCCAACTACACCATAATTTAGTCTCTGTTGCTCTGCCAATACTTCCTGTTTGTCATGCAGAGAATAAGCTACATTGATTTCTGATCGGTGGTTATTATTTAACATGGAGTGGAACAAGCTATAACTACAACTGAGAATTCAGTGTACTGGATTAAGATAATTAACATGAAATGGCAGGGGGCCAGATTACAAACCATGTCACTTTGTGCTAACTTGTAGACTGCGAGTGGTTATTCTCAAATAATCTTTTTTGTTTTTACTAATAAACATGAGTGCCTGTGACTGCAGATGCTGTTTCAGATGGATTATAATTTTACAGAATAACAAGACAACTAATAATAATTATTCATGACTGCTGAAGACTAAAATAACATGCATACTTTAAGTATCATTTTGTATTGATTCTCCGTCTCATGTATCGATATGTGTATCGTTTCAGCAAAAGTATTGATGAATTGTTTCACCCCTACTTATGACTCTGCAACAAATAGTACCAGTCCCCAAATGTTTGTTATATTTCATCATACACAGGCCTATCCTTCATGCCATATTACATTATGTTAAATAAATATCAATGTGGCTTTTATTCAAACAAAAATGCAAAACCCTGCAAGTTTTGAAAGATGTTCAAACATGGATCATATTTGTCTCACAATACAACACATGGAGGAAAAAAAATGTATTTAATTTGCATCATCATCTTTTTTGAGGCACACATCAACTGTGATAATGCTCGGTGTGACATAATAGTTTGATGTAACAGTATGACATAATGCCAGGAGTCCATACTTGGTGGTTGTGTCAGATACCCCTTGCTGTAGTAACAGATTTCTATATTTTTCTTAGAATAGAAATAATGAAGTTAGAAGATGCATTGGATTACAGAAGATAAAAACTGTTTTCATTGTTGCAGTTTTTTTTACATAATCTCCTCATGCCAGGGACTGGAACATTATTTAAAGTTGCAAAATTGAAAAAAAAATGCATTTGTCTATTGAAATAGATTTAAGTCATTATTATGTAATTAAAATATGTGTTCAAGTTAAACGTTTGAAGAAATTACTGAACAAAGTTGTAATTCATTCTGTTTGTATTTTATATTTACTGCTGTCACTGTGCATTTCTGCCAGTGTGATGCAAAGAAATACTTATAAATTACGTTCCATCTTTTCCTGGCTAACTAATTTTAGCATGTATATATGCGAGATATATGATATGAATATAAATTGTAATCAGAAGAAATAGTAGATTTATCTTTAACTGATAAATACATACTGTAGATAAGTATGTGAGAGACTAACAATGGTTAAATGTTACTATTATTCCTGTAAGTGAAGTACCCAGGAAATCTATCTATCATCTTGTGATTTTCTGCATTCTGATCAGTTTGTCCTGCCTGTTAATTTATAGTGTACATAATTAACATATGTAAAACATTTTTTTTAAATCATATGGTTTCAATCTTTAAAAATTTTGAAGAAAAAGAAAACAGACAAAGTCTTGCTAAAATTTTCTAGGAATTTCTGAAGTTCAGATTTAAAGCTAAGATTTCATAAGAACGACAACATAAATAGGAATGAATTATGCATCTATTTATTTATTAATTTCTTGCTTATTGGTTAATATATGACAGTTCAGTGCATTTTATTTTACTTGCAAGAGATTATTTATTTGCACCATTTTGCAGACTGAGAGTGAACATGAAGATACAAAGACGTAAACTGTAAAGCGTTTGTGAAATCAAATTCAGATTTTTCTTTTAGGCAAAGATGAATGATTGGACATTTTATTCATTCATGATCGCTAGATGTTACAACAAGTCCAGTCTTTTTCTGGCTTTGTGGGAAAAGAGTGTATATCTCATATGAACTTCATACCAGAAGTCACAGCAGTCTCAGCTTATGCCAGCTTTTCTCGCTCTTGTAAACAGTTAGGGCTATCTATTTCACATTGTCTGGTTAATTTATTTTAATGCCCACAGGTTTAATAGTTAAAATATGTCAGTTCTAAGTTGCCACTAAAATGATCACATTTGTGGCAAAAAAACCCATTCAGAATTGACAAGTGAGCTAACTGCCAGTTTCTGCTGTAATTTGCCATTCGTACATGCAATTTGTCTGACAGCCTGTAAAGTTACCAATGTAATATATGACCTGTGCAGTCAGTGTCAGCTAATGGTAAAAATCTGGAAATAAATATGGAGAATTAAGTTACCAGTAAAATCATTGCCAGTTTAACCACCATAAACAAAAAATATGATGCTCCACAGGTATAAACTGTCATCAAAATGAAATTAAAGTCATGGTTCTTTATGAGTGAATTTGAGGTCAGGCTTTTTACTTAAAATGTATAGATACAGTGGTCTTTCAAGTTAGTTTTATATCATGACTGGCAACTCAGTTTTAGGGAAAAGTTAGACCTGAGAGTAATTATCAAATATCTTTCTGCTAATGTTAATAATCGAAACAAGTAGAACCTGATTTTAAAAGTAAATTATCACATTAATTTCGTAAATGATGTTCAGTTGTTAGTGTAAATTCTCTGGTGATATATCAAGAAAATCAAATGTAGAATATGTTATAAGCATTATACTTACAGTAATATGTTAATATAGAAGGACTTGAATAACAATAACTCTGGAGTTACATTTTCCCATCAGACCTTATGTAAACTTGTATCACTTCATCCCTCTAAGTCATCAAAGTGTTCAATACTTTCATTAATTCCAAAACACATTGAAATAAATTAAATTATACATGCATTTTAATTATACAACCATAATATACTTACTCAAACTTTGTGTCTCCATGAAAAGTTTCCAGCAGATATTGATGTTATGTCAGCATTGTAATGTTTCAGGTTTTTCTTAAAATACATGTGTAATGAACTTTGACAACTTTAAGTGCAGAAAACATGAGTGCACATTTGAAATTGGGAAATGAAAATAGAACCTGGTTACCTTTTTCATTTGGTTATTAACAACCCAATACATAACAAACTTCTTGGACCTGTGTAATATATTTTAATGCCGATATATTTTTGTTTGTAAAGACATAGTTTATACCAATATTAAGGTTAAATCCAGTGTTTTGTTCTGATTTTAGCACTAATCTTTTATTTATAATTGTCTGAAAAATGTACATTATCCTGTCATCAATTAAGATGTGAGAAATGTAGCATATTGCATATTTTCAAGTTAATTAATTTTATCTTTACATATGTATGTTCAATGCTAATTAACTTTCTGTTTATCTGTCTGTCTATAAAGTTCGCATGATGATTGTTTTATTGTATATGGTAAATTGTTGAAAGTTTCAAGAAGTCACACTGGTCACTTGGATTAAGATTTTAAGATGAAGCAAATTGCATGATATGATGGGCATCAGACTATGAACCAGGCTTATTAACATATGGTGGGGATGATAACTCAAAGGTCAGAGATCAAGGATCAAGGTCACAGGTCATGAAAGTTTTATGATGATGTTACATCTTCTATTTATAGATTTGACACGAACATTTAATGGGGGAGATGAAATATTCCCTGCAGTGGGGTGGTCAAAAGGTCAAAAGTGGAGGGATTTTTTTAATGCAAAAATCAACTGATATTGTGTTAAAAGTTCTGCAGTGAAAGAATCACAGGAAAGACAAAAATTTAAATATTTATATTAAAAAAAAAACACTTCTGGTTTGAGGTTTTTCAATTTTTCCATTGTTATCATTTTTAGCATATATAACAAGATGAATAGAGACCAGCTTCCTCTGCAACACAGCTCTACATGTTTCTCATAACAGAAACATTATTTAGAATTCCATGATGACATACAATATCCTCATGAGCATCTTGGTAGAAGAAATCATCAAGAATGACTAGTTTTGATTTTATTCTTTCAGTACCTTCAATACTGATACAAAATTGCTTGCTTTGATCTTCATCCAATCCAAATATTGACAAACATCCATCCCAACTAGAATTTCTGAGACATGGTGGGGCTTGCATGGGTTTTTGGTTTTGACAAATATTTATTGAAATGGTATAAATAGTTTTTAAAATAATTTTCATGAATATATAGGATAGTTTAGTCTTTAGTATATTTTAAGTAAATATTCTTTAAAGATACCTTGTACAAATTTTGCTTCATAATTTACTTAGACTTAGTGCAGATTGCTGCTTTGAGCGACCCATGTTCTTTTTGAAATAGGGACTGAAAAAAAAATAATTTTACTCTGATCTAATATGAAAGGGATCTTTACTTTTTTGTCATGGCTACTTCCTCTGGGCAGATGTATCAACCTGGAGATTTTACTAATACCATCAGTGAAAATGGCACTGATCTGAATTTGAACATGGCTACAATGGTGGCCATCTTGAGCATTATTGCTGCTACTCTACATGATTAGATAATGGGTTTCAGAAAGATTTGAGGGATGGTCATATCAGCATGGAGCTTCTATTTAAATAATTTATTATCTTCTTGCCAAAGACTACAAGAGCTCATATGATTGTGAGTCATTGTCCTTTGCATACCTTTTTAATATGCAAGATGGAAATGTTAAGGTCTGGCTTGTCTTGCGCCCAATGTTCAGTGATTACAAGAAATCAGGTAGCCCAACGGGTTACCCAAGATTTAATATTCACAATCAAGGCACCTGTCTATAAGGAGATGCTAAAACTTGTCTGAAGTAGGGCATTGGTCCAAAACCTTAAGTGAAACCATCTATTGTTTTTACATTCTTTTCAACCTGAGTGCCCTTCCCCCCCCCCCCTTGTTTTTGTGATGCTTTGAATATATAGAAGAAAAACAGTATGTACTCTTTTCATGCTTTTTTTTTTATTATTATTATTCTATAATATTTATTTGAGATAAAATTGACCTATATATGAATGACATTTTTCCCTTCTTAAAGATTCCTGCCAAAACAACTCTCACCAAATATTTTTGGAGATCAATATCAGCTTCATTTTCCATTGTTGAGCATTTCTTTCCGTTAGTAAACACTGAAAAATGTTTAAACAACCACTCAGACTCTCTCATCGGAACCAAACCAAATTTGACAGAAATCACCTGGGTATCAATGCCCGAGTTTGATATAAATAATGCCAATCAACGTTCACTGTGGTCACTGTTATAAAAAAAATGAGGGAAACCATTTTCACGACTTCTCAGAAAGTGCCTGCAAGAAGCTGAGCAAATTTGAATGAAATTGTGCACTTGGGCATCCAGTATGACCATGGCAGTAGCCATCTTGAAAATCTTTTTGTTACTTCTCCTGAATGGATGGTCATAACCCCATGGGGTTGTCACTGAAAGACTTCTCACAGGGTTCCCACGCTACCGTGAAATCGGGAAAAAGTCGGGAGAAATGATAATTTTTTCCCGACCGTGAAAAGTCCTTGAATTTTGCAAATATTGATGAAAGTCAGAAAAAACCTGTGAATTTTCTGCCACCGCTTGACGCCTGAAACAATCACGTAATTGAGTTGTAACTAAACTGGTCGTAAATTAAATTTGTCGAGTTCTAACCAGAATATTCGGAGGGTGCAGTATGGATCATTTAGGTGCTTACAATAAACATATATGTTGAGTCAATTCAAACGCTCAGTGAATTAGATTTGTTGAGTAGACTTTTATTTTCAAAGTCGGCTCGATATCCTCATCTTTCCTTACATGGAAGGTAAGAAAGCAAGTCTAGCATCACAAGAGGTCAACATGGTGGTGGCAAAGCGTATCTGCTTACCGGATGGCCTAGCAAACTTTAAACGTTGTTAGATCGAGTGATACATGCATGAAATTGATATGAAAATTACTTATTTTCTCAGAAATTGTGAGTATTAAAATCGTTATGTCTTTAATCTGCTGAAAGACAAGATAAAACTACGGCATTGATGAAATGTGACCTGGTACTCACGATTTGCAATGCTAGTCAGACGAATACACAAATCTAACAACCCACATTTTCAAATGTTGTAGAGAAAAAAATAATAAAAAAAAATATTAAATGAAAGTCATATACTGGTTGTAATAAGAATACAAAAATGAAAGAACACAAAATTTTCTATATTTTTGTATTCCGAGAACAACAACTGGAGTTTTGTTGTATCACGTGACTACCATGTTGACATGTAGTTTCTGCTTGATAAATCAGACTGGCCAGATTGCTGGTTTTTACAAAAAGTATCTGACTTTAATTTAATATAATTGAATTTCTGTACAACAACATCAAAAAGGTTGTTGATATCACGTGACTATTGGACTTCCGATGTCGTCGTTTGAGATTTGTGTAGTTATGTGACTAGTAATGCAAATGGTGAGTACCGGGTCAGGTTCGAACTATGCTGTAGTTTTGTCTAGTCTGTCAGCGGATTAAAGACATAACGATTATAATACTTGTCATTTCTGAGAAAATAAATAATTTTCCTATCGATTTCATGCAGGTATAAGTCGATATAACATAACTTTAAATTTTCTAAGCCCCCTGGTAAGCGACTACCAGATGTCGCTACCGCACGGTGGCCGCAAATTCCAAATTTTCGATATGCAGTTGCAATGAACCGACATCCCAACTTAAATGTCCAAATACGAAAAATGGGGTGGGAATATTCGGGGGAAACCCGGATTAGAAAATAGACTGCTAATCATTTTAAGCCAAATTTGTAGTCCAAATTGTAGAATCTCAGAGCTGAAATGAGAAATTGTCGTCCCTTTTATTATATATTAAACAACGATACGAGCCCCTGTATCAATATAGGTTTGGGGACTGATTTATCGAATTACAAGAAGACAAGTTAATTTTACAGAAAATTCAGTCCTTGTTTATACAACAGTATATAATTTTGAAAGTCTATTTTTGTCGAAATTTAAAAATCAACCCTTTTTGAAAATGTTTTTTAAATGATGGATTTTTAACCAGATCGTCTTAAGGAGATAAGGTTGTTTGAAAAATCTTTTTTGGGATTTCATTGGCACAGATATATTCACGGTTAAACTCTTTTCATTACAAGACAAGATTCTAATTATTTGCGTTTTTGGGGTTTTTTTATACTGTAATAGGAAATGTTTACTTTCTATAAGATGCATATATATATATATATATATATATATATATATATATATATATATATTGCTATAGAATTCTTTAGAATTAAAGGTTTGAAAGGAAACAAAACTAATTCATGTTCATTATGTTGTTCCCACTTAGCAACATTATGCAGGTCAGCGAAATAAAGTTAGAATTCTGTACATTGAAATGACTTTACATGCCAATTTATTGGAATATAATCAAACTTGTTTCGTGCGATACATTTTGTTGTTTTGTACATGATCATCTTTTCTGACTTGGATATTTTGGAGAGCCTTGAAAGAGAAGCATCTTTAGATTTAGAAAATGCATGTTTTATAATCTAAAATGTTTTTTAGTTCCATTCAGTAATGGTCATATGTGAACCTTGAAAAAATTGATTTCATCCTGGAAAAACCCTGGAAATTACCTGGAAATTTATCTTTAGAAAGCGTGGGAACCATGTTCTTATTATATCTAATTAGTTTAAATGGAATTGGTACTAATCTGCAGTATGGCTGCTATGATAACCGACTTGAATATCTTACGATTTCTACTCCTTCTTAATGGACAGTCATATCGACATGGAGTTTAAACTAGAAAACTTTTTATAATGTCTGTTTTGTCTTAAATGCAAATAGTGCCAATCGTACATCCAAATTGCTGCCATGGGTGCTATCTTGAAAATCTTGTCACTACTCTTTTTCTAGCTAGAAAGTCTTATCAACATGTAGTTCTTGCCAGAAGACTTCTTATGGCGTCTATTGAACATAAATAAAAGTGACGCTAGTATTATATCCAATATGGACACCATAGTGGCTATCTTGAAAATCTTGTTGCTACTTCTTCTGAATAAAAGGTCATATGTTCATGGTTTTGTCACCAAAAGACTTCTAACAAAGTCTAGTTGGTCAGGTTGTTGTTGTTGTTGTTGTAGTGTTTAACGCCATTTTTCAGCACAAGATAGGCTATATAAAGCGGCCAGTATCAACGGAGCAACCCGGAAAACCCCGGAAAGAACCACCGACCCATGAGAAGCTACTGGCAAGCTTTCTCACATACCCACATTGGCCGAGCCCGAGGCTTGAACCCATGCAGACAGAGGTGAGACAGCAGTGATCCGTAACGGTGAGCGCTTTAGACCACTCAGCCACTCGCCCCCACCCCCCACCCCCACCCCCACCCCAGTTGGTCATAAATGACAGTGTTATAGATGTTACATTTAATACAACTGTAACAGCACCTAATGCGAAAATCTTACTGCTAAATAATATCAGATAATTAATTTAACACTTAACAGTTAAGATGAAGAAATGGTCTTTGATTGAATTCCTGGAAATTCTTTTCAGTCAGTAGAGCATCAGTTCGTTTGAGAGACTCTTGTTTTAATTCTACTAGTCATAGACTGGAAGAGCTTATGGGATGGGCTGTTGTTTATTGCCAGTCTTCCATTGGAAAACGTCTGCCCATCTGTTAGCACAAGTTTGTTGCTGTTACTAGTTATAACATGAAGGATTGCCATGAAACTTTATCCACACATTCATCCCAAGGTCTAGTTGGTAAAAATTGAAAATAGTGCTGTTCAGACATCCATTATGAAAATCTTGTTATCACTATGCCTCCTGTAAAGATAGTTGTGTCAGCATGGGGTTTCACTAAAATATGTCTATGATGTTTAGTTGGTCCTGAATGAATAGGTGTCAGTCTGATGTCTAATATGTCCACAACATGAGCCATCTTGAAAATCTTTACTCTTCTCCTCCAGTTGGATTCTAAATGAAAAAAGCTGCTGCCCAGACAACCAATATGGCCACTACAGCATCAAACTTGTAGATCTTGTAATCACCAATCCACCTAAATGGATAGTCATAACAACATAGGGTTATCATTACATAACTTCTTATATTGTCTTGTTGGTCATAAATGAAAATGGCACTGATCTTAAACCTAATATGGTCACCACAGTAACTTTTTTGAAAATATGCCTTTTGCCTTGTCTTAATGGAAAGTATACCATTTGACAAGAACACTTTTGTGGTATCTAGTTAGTCTAGTATAAAATTGTGTTGATCTAATGTTTTATATGCCCTCAATAGTCACCATCTTGAAAGTCTTGTGACTGCTTCTTCAGGATGGAAAGGCATATAAACATCTAGCTTTATTGGAAAACGTCTTGTGATATCTAGTTGGAACTGCATGAAAATGGTGCTGATCTGATGCTCAGAAATGTCACAATGGCAACCATCTTGAAAATCTTGTTACTACTACACCTACTAAACGGAAAGTCTTATGGACATTGAGTTTTCACCAGAAAACCAACAACTATTGTTACAAAGGTTTGCATCCTTTGTCACTTGGGTGTTCTGCTTTTAAAAGGCTCACAAATCATTTGGATCATGGAAAGGGGGTCACTGTATATCACCATCTTGTGTGATCATTGGTCACTGATTTATCCAAGTGAGATGTCTTCGTTGTTTATGTGAACTGAAAAAACTTGGGTTTTCACACATCAACAAAAATATTGCACTGATGCCACCACCAACCCTCACCTTCAGAAAAAATAAAAGAAAAGAGGTTTCCTGATTGTTTCTCCTAACCACTCGACAGGGATATGACCCTCTTGCTTTCCTTATTAGAGGATCATTAAATGCTGGAAAATAATATTTTTAAAACTGTGGTAAAGCCTTATTTCAACTTTGGATAATACATGTAGAAAGTCTACATTACTATGACTTTTTCTTACATTGACCAACACGTTTGATAATAACTGAAAAATAAAACTGTTTGAATGAGACCAATTTTTATATGATTTTATTAGATCTCCATCTGTCTAATAACATTACTTTCATTCTCTCACTTTTGTGGAATTTGCTTTCATATTTCAGATGTAACTAAAACATTGTGTTGTATGTGTTTTGTCATTATTTAAGTGCCTCTTTCCCTTTCTCTGTCTTTCCAGTTTCTGTGCATTTTGTGTTTACTATATGAACTATGTCAGCTAGTTTGCGAAAATGGCAAGTGCTGCAAAATGGGGAGGGTTATGACCATCAGGGTCATGTGACCATCAGGGTCAAAAATAATAATAGGAGAGTTTTAACATCAGTCTTACTCATGGTTTAAGTAACTTAATAATGCTTTATGAAACTTATTCATTGGTTTAGTCAGAATCATCTCCCACTAGCACTAAAGCATTCTTTATTAAAACAAATTAATATAAAGTCTTAAATCTGATTGGCTGAGAGTTTTTATCTGTGTGATCTGTCTCTTTGTCTTTTGATCAGTCTCTTTGGCTGTATTATTAACTTAGCAAACTTCCTTTATGTGCTAAATGCTACAACTCTATTGTCTTAAAGTAAATAACAGACAAGAGTGAAAACCAACAAGTTTTGTAAAATTCAACAAATTTATTTCCCTAGAATACAAAGTGAAAATTTAAAAAGAACTTACATATTATGAATTAAATTCCAAATAGTCCTCAGAGTTCTGTCACAGATCCAAATGTATTAGTTCCAAATAAATTTCAGCGGTGTTCCAAATAAATTCCAATATTGAATGTGCTGATGTATCAGTAGCTCTGAATGTGCTAATGTGCCAACAATTTTGATGTATCACAATGAATTAATTCAAAATGTCCTTGAATTAATTCACAATAATTCCAAAACAATGATTTAGGCCAAGAGGTATTAATGAGCAATGTAATTCCAGTGAAAAATTTAAATAAATAAATCCTCCCATATTAGAAACTGAGCACAACAATAAGACTGATTCCACCTTGGATGTTACATTAGGAATGAGCAATTCTAATATAATCAACCTTAATATAAAAATATAAGATGCAATTTAAAAACCAGTATGAGGGTCATTTTCCTATCAAATTCGTTTCCAAAATATTATAAGTTGTAAACAAGGTCAGGTCTCTTACTAAAACGTTAGTACGGAATATGTCAACAAGAGGTACACCAGGAATTCCCGTGGGGAAGACCAGTGTCCTGAATTCAAACTCGGTTAAACACGTTTTCCTCCAGTAATAATGATCTGAATATTTATGCCTTGATAAAACAGCCTTGAAATAATTTGAAGTCAACACTGCATCCACATCATACAGTCTGTCCCAAATGGTTAAAATCTACAAATATACAAATGGATGAATATGGTGTTCATTTTCTGTCTATTTAAAATACTCTACATCCATTTAATACCTTTCCGATCCTTTTAGTAAACACAATTTCGTGATGCATACTTGCGTCTTGATAGTTAATGCGTGGAGACTGAAGTGCAGGGAAAAAATATAAGCATTGAAGCAAATACAGGTATAGAAAAGTTGACAGATGAAAACAGAACAAGAGAAAAATAGCTTAATAAACTGACAGCTTAAAACTTGTATAAAACAAAAAACATGAACTTTATTTCAAGTGTTAGATATCCATCTTCAAAATTTGCAAAACGTTTGAGCTGTAATCATCGCAGTATTCTCCTAAATGTATATAATGAACTCGGAAGGAAGTGTAAATAGAGAAAAACCATCTCCATGAATCTAAAGGTAACATATCTTCAAGAGTCGCCAATAATACCATGTGCAAAGTCAGCAATAACCAAGACCATGTACTCGATATCCAAATGGTGTTAAGCTGTGATCAACCCACGTAGAGAGTGTATTTAGCTTCAGAGTGCCAGCATAAAGGTTTTGAGTTTGACCCCATTTTCTTCTTGCATGTACACAATGCAGTAGGTCAAAAAAGCATGTGATTCTTGCATCAGAGAAGGCTCCAGATATGGTGAAAATGTCGGATTTTTATATTAACTTCAGCAACAACGAGATGTGAAATGAATTTAATACTAACACATCTGTCGTTCATTTACTGTTATTAGTTAGTAGATCGGGCTTTAGTACTGTTCAGTTTTAGCCCAACTTGCAGACTCAAGATACGCAAGTAAAGGTATGAAAGTCCAATAGGTTACATTTAGGCTACTAAAGAGTCAAATTTAAAAAGTTGCAAACCATGGAGCCTGTTTCAGTAAAAGTTGGTAGGGATTATTTAGATATGGAAGCCTTTCATGTTTATGCAAATGGCACTGATCGGCCGTCATATGTTGCTATCGTTATGTATGATCCTTATTTTGGTAGTGCGGAGTTCACCCTTAACATTTTGCATCTTCCACTGAAATGATAGGTGTGTCACATAAAGAGTGACTTTTCTATCTTTGATGGTTAAACTCTTCATTGGATTGCTGAACGTGTTAAATTTTGTTGATAATTTTAGGTGTTAATTCTGCCTGTGTACTAAACTTGATCTGAAAAGGAGACTTCACACTGTCATGAGTAATGGATACTCTTAAGCTTGGCATCGCTATTTCGATGTTTCTAACAATGAATCCCTGCTACAACTCTAGGTCTTAACTTAAGTAGCAGAAAGAAAGTTAAACCAACAATTTGAGAAAAATCAACAATTTATTTCTTTAAGTCACAGTGAAAATTTAAGAAAGTCTTACAGTATTATGAGTTAAATGACAAATAATCCTAATTGTCCTATCACAAGCCAGTAGTATAAAATGTTCCGAATGAATTGTAATGGTCTTGAATGTTCTGATGTACCACTATGATGCAGTCAAAAAATTTTTCTAATGAGATTACAATAATCCAAAATAATGTGTTAATCCAATGTTAATGAGCACTTAGTAATTCCATCGAATGTTTTTAGATAAATAATTCCTGTCAAAAATTATATCTAAACACGACTGTAAACTCAGATAAAAAAATAGATTCCACAGAACAGGAGTGAATTCATTGCCTACCAAGTTCCCTATATATAAACATCTCCACTTGACCTAGACACGAGCCATCCTAATAGAAAATTCCATGAAATTGTAAGCAAGTTTGTTTTTAGAACATTCTACGGTCAATAAACAAGCTATTAGCAACGTACAACCATAGACAGAAGTTAGCTGTGTAAACGTTGTTTACAAATGACCATTTTCTTAAAGTACAATCTACAATCAGCAAACAATATAATTATACATGACATCCCACGAACCTGTAATGAAGCTTCTGTTTTCTCTGGTGACACTTGAGACTTGCACTCTTTAAATTTCACAGTGTAAGTGGTGGTTCAGAATTTTCTGGAAGTCGCTTTGTGGGACTCGAGAATTTGAAAATAATCTTCAGGCGCTACTGAACGTTTTCGTGGATCTTGACTCTCTTGGTATATATTTTGGCTGGGGTAGAGGACATTGGATCGAGCTCACTCATGTCATCATCGAAATCATTGGCAATCACATGTGCTAACTCTCCACTTAACGTCTAAAGCGACAGCGAAGGTTGTGTGTGTGCTGGGGATTTAGCTAACAACACTGCGTTTTATTACATGACATAATTATTCACAGACATTGCCTAATTACAATCACATCAAATTTCCACCTATGGCTGTCCATAGCAAATTCAAAATATTGTTTAACGTAGTTGACAAAATTAAATTCCGTAGAATTTCGCAATATATGTCGTCTACATATTAGGGCATATTAACTTGCCGACTTAACACAAATCAAACCTTCATTTATGGTTATCACCCTACTCCACTTAACACTTGGACTCTACAACTGAACTCACTGAATTAGCTACAAAACTGAGTGACTCACCGGACAAAAAAGTCAACTGACTAACTAAACTTACTGACTCAGTGATTCACATGTCCCCTTTGACATGAATCTAGCTATATGTACCAAGTTTTATATGGACATTCACTGACTGACATATTGTAACTCTAACTGTACTTAACAGACCATATTGGTCAATTCAACTTAACAAAGGTCGAGCAACTATGCTCCCTGGTTAGGAGTGCCACATACGTCCCTTGCCAGACGTATAATCAAGAAATACCCTGCTCATGTGACCACATTGGTGTGACTACGTGATTGTTTTCTACAGAGAAACTTTCTAACAGTCCAGTCGAAATTCACCTGGAAATATTGCATTGCTTTATTTTCTTGAACTTATTAATTTTTGTTAGATTGAATTTTGCAGAATTTATTCTGCAAAATATTGCTAGGATATATCAAACAAACTATACAGACTACAATAATATTGTGTATTATACAGATACCAGTACTATGTTTGTTTTCCTTCCACAATAAAATCAATCAGTTTTTAGTGTCTGTCATTTTATTTTATTCTTTATATCGATTTCGAAATATATTCATTCTCTTTCCCATTCTTATTGTTATTAATAATTTTTTTTACTGTTGATTCATTTCTAATTATTTTTGCAATTTAATGCTTTTTCTTTTTTTTTTTTCTTTTTTTTTTATTTGATCTACAATGGCAATGTAACTACGAACAGCTGTTAAAACCTACCTTATATGCGACTTGCTTAATTATTCCATTTCGAAACTTCTCTCTCTCTCTCTCTCTCTCTCAAAAACTTATTAAAAATTTGTACTTGCAGATGCCTCATTGGCGCTCAGCATTATGATATTAGTGTTAGGACTGGTCGGCCTAGTGTCAGGATAATGTAAATGGGTGGGACATGATGCTATATGTATGCGGCATGATCCCCCCCCCCCCCAGTGCTAGACATCGCTATAAACTGCCACGCTGCAGACATTGTAGTGATATGACTGGAAAATTGTTAAAGCTACTTTAAAAATCCATATCTCTCGATCGATCGATTGATTTGTTCGTCCGGGTAACATGAGACAGCATGGAATACCAGTTACCACTACCAAGTCTTTGGTTACCATTTTTTATAAAGTCACATTTTTTAAAATTCTAAGATCTTATGAATGGATTTTTTGCCCTTAAAATGAGTCACGTATAATTTCATACTTTTCTATTTCATTTATGACGCCAAGGTAGATACACTAAATAACTGAGATAAACAACACGTCATCCGAATAGGTCATGAGTGAAGCGAATGGAGGTCAAGCGTATTTCTGAAAAAGGCTCTTGAATGACTTTTTGATTAGACAATTTGAATCAGCTGATTTGTTGATATATCGAAATACAAAATGTTTCATTGAAAGCTTTTTATAAGCTGTATGACAATTATACATTATCTTTCTCTAAAATAGAAAATAGATGAGGAAATCATCATTATTAAAGTTTGTCTGGACTTGTAACGAGGAGATTGAGTAACTTACAATTGTTCATTAGAATTACAGTGCTTGGAGCATTCATTTTGAAAGATAATTGGATGAACTAGATTATTGTGAATATATTTAAAGGACGTTTTGGATATTGATATAATAGTATTTAAAAATTCTTCGGATTACTTTGGTTTTACCGTGAACTCACTTAAAGACACTTGGATTTATAAGAGTGATTCTTTCTGTACTGTTGACACATCTCTACATTATAATTATCATTCTGAATACCTTTGGAACGTATTCGGATTGCGTGGGATATATTGGAATTGATAGAATTGTTTAGGAAATTAGAATTCATACCATACTGTCAGTTATTTTTTTAATTATTTCACTCTGTATTTTATGGAAATAAATTAATACTTTGAATTTTACCAAACGTGCTGCTTGTTACTCTTTCTTGTTAATAAGTTTAAGTCCCTATGTTGTAGCAAGAAATTGGGTTTCTTCAGAATATTTTAGAGGTTTGAATTAATTTCTTTTAAATATTTTAGAGATTTATTATTCAGAGATTTTAATATGTCGAGATTTTAATATTTCAGAGATTTTAATATTTCACAGGGATTACAATTATTTTTGAAATTTTAATTTCACTTTGCTTGAAATTTTTTTTAGTCTGGTATTTTAATTTCACATATTGGGAAATGTATAGTAAGACCAACAAGATTTCACCATGACATATAAAGTAAAGAAACTTATTGCAGATCCTTCCCAAGAGAGGTTAGAGTCCTTAAAAAAGGACGAGTTAATTGAGTTTACCAGCAGTATGATTTTTCTGAAGCGAAGGCTTCTTTAACGAAACAGGACATCAGGAATATTTCAATACCTTATTTTGGTAGAAAAGAATATTTTTGATAAAAGTGTTTTGGATTCGATAAAGAGGTCTCTTCCTGGTGCGGATAGTAAATTAAATGAAGTTTTTGGTAAAGAAACAGACGCTAATGAACAAATGCAGAGAGAGAGAGAGAGAGAGAGAGAGAGAGAGAGAGAGAGAGAGAGAGAGAGAGATGCAGTTCAAAAATTAAATAATTAGAACTGACAAATAAAGCACAAACTTATTGGTTGTCGCTGTTTCTTGTTAGGTAGTTGATGCAGCTAGGTCGTAACAATATAACTATTTTTATGATAACTGGGGCACTTGATAAAGACTACATTTTGACCGTATTTTGCTGGAAGGGAGGCAATTCTGATGAGATTTTTACTTCAAGCCTTAATAAAAATTCGGGACATTGATTTCTATATTTTATATATTAAAATTTGAAAACTACTTTGTTTAGTATAATTCAGTATCATTCGAAGAACCAAGATTAAATAAGAAAACGTCATTCCTTGATAGAATTATAAAGAAATTGATAAAGATGCAACATATCACGTGATTTCTGTATGCTTAGCACATTATATAATTGTGACACTCATGTTCCTGGACACCTTTATTGGGGTAGAAGGAAATTTAAAATTCTTCGTGCCCAACTTAGAACAAATTGCAGCTCACATAATCAAGATTTATTTACAAGGAATAAAATAGGATCGACTCTTGGTAGTTGTGGGTCATTAGAAAGGACAGACCACTACCTTATTATTGCGTTTATTACCAAGAACAACGCACAGAACTTTTAATCTCTCATACCATGCTGTACGTTAACTTTAAATACCTTTTTGTCTCGTGATACAACACTTCCATATAAACTAAGCATTCGTATTTTCGATGCCGTACTTAAATTTATCAAAACGTGAAAAAGATTTACCAAAGCACACGTATTACTAACACACATGTTCATCCAAAGGTCATGAACAGCTGTAAACTGCAATTTCCCTCATTTTTCCAAAGGATTCGCCATAGCTTCTTCAACGACTCTAGCTAGAAGGAAGTACTATTTATTCTTTTTCAAAATTTTCCTCCTCCCTTTCTTTCCTCCATACTGGCACAATATTATATACAATTTTATACACATTTTATTTGACATTTTCTATTTTTAACTTCTTTCTTTTCTTTATCTTCGTCTTTCACCTACTCCCTCGTTGTTCTTTTGCGTGCGTTATATACCCTGGCTAAATGTTAATGCTTAAATAAGAGACTCTTCACGTTGACTATTCAATAATTTATTTTTCTTTTGTAATCAAAACTTAATATTGTCCACCATATATTTTTGTATCGTCAAAGGAATAAGAACATTTTAAGTCATTGACTTTCATTCTAAAATCCTTTACCTTCTATATCGAACTTCTTGTGATCTCCAACCATGTATTTTGAAATAAAATATTTTTAAATTAAATAGACCATATTATTTCTGAACGTTGACTAGAGCTACTTATCTTGACTAACAGCAAATCTTATGTATTTGTAACGAGTGAGCAGCAAAACTCTTCAGGAAGAATTCTTTGTTTGAAAATTTCTTATTCCTTTGCGATAAAATGTGGCGAGATAAAAACATCACCTAAGCCCAACATGTTCCCAGAAGCACTTGTGTGTGTGTGTGTGTGTGTGTGTGTGTGTGTGTGTCCTTAACATTATGAAGCATTGCCAGTAAATAGATGTCAAGTTAGATATGCTTATGAACACTTTCACATATTCATGTTACGTCTGTTTGCACGCCTTTCATAACACTTGTACGAAGGAAGGTTACATACAGACTGCAGAGAGATGATCTGCGAATAGTGCACAAGAGGAACGAGCTATGCGCAACAGTGTTTCTAATAACTGTCGTAAGAACTGTCAATACAAATATCTCCATCACTAAGGCATGAACCGTTAATTCATATTGCTAATCAGGACCGGATGGAGGATTGGGAAGGAAGCGGGGCACTTAAAAAGGGGATGGTGGGGTGGTTAAAAATGTCAGCAAAAATAATAATAATAATAATAATAATAATAATAATAATAATTTAAATGTTATTTATATGGGTAGATAGGGTAGTTATTGACTTTCCCACTTTGTAACTACAACACGGTTATAAGCATGAAGCAGACTGGAATTTATTCTTAATTGAACTTATCAGTCATAACTTTTCAGATCATCAATAATAGCAATAACTGTTTACAAGTCAAATAATAATAAGAAGAGTACTGAGTGTGCATTGACTGGTGACAGGAGACTAAGGGCAAACTTGTAGAGAGAGAGAGAGAGAGAGAGAGAGAGAGAGAGAGAGAGAGAATGGGGTAATATCAATTATATCGAGAAAGAAATTCGCTTTGTTTTACTCCTTTGTCAAGCATTGGAAATGATGGAGTTATAGGACTGGATGCAAGATGGAACGATACAATAATTTTCCAATTGCAAGGTATGCTGAAATAGTAGATGAAAACTAGGATGTATTTGGTATGTTTCGCAAAGAGGGCATTCCCATAATCGGGAAAGATTTTGATGGCCAATTAAGTTATTTGGCTCCAAAACCAAGTGCTTGGCAGCAAATGCTAGGTGCTGTTCTAAAAAGGTTATGATATGAAAGACATTTAGTGCCTGTTAATAGTTGATCTTGTACTTGTCCCAACTTTACTTCTTTCTCAGCCGTAGGTTAATCCAATCTTTGATCGGCTTAGTGGTTATATCCGATATCAAAAATGACCATCCCTCGAACATTTTAGATCATGATTCTGTAAGAATAGAGTCAGGTCAGTTGTACATAAAACAACGAGGGCTAATGTAGTTGTAGTCAAAGGCATAACTTTGGAAAATCCTCTACAGGACACATATGTATAATATGAGGAAGCAAAGAGCACAAATTTCTAAACGCGATATTAGACACAATGGATATTAGGACGAATGTGAATATAGACACTATTATTGAAGATAATATTTTTTTTTTTTTTAAATTTAAAATTGTACATAACGTGGCTTCAAAGTTTCTTCCAAAAGGGGGTTTTGCCTGTATGCTAACCTGTTCTGGAAATTATAAACGTGAAAAAGTTTTTATATGGAAATGCAACGGAAGCGTAGAGAATGAATTGCGAATGCCAAGCCACAAGGCTGGGAATACCTGTCATATGCAAAATAAAAAATAAAAAAAAATTAGAAGGCGAAAAAATTGTTTTCACAAGAAACTATTAAAACCTGAAGAAATTTACGATACAGAGCAATTCAACAAGCTTGAAAAGTCTACAGAACTTTATATTTTCATGTTCTGTAAGGGTTCACACAATCAAAGGTCAAAGCGGAATTTCAGTTTCGAACTCGATGAAGTTTAAAAATATAGCAAATAAACATATTTCTATTTTAATAGATTTGTTTTTTAAAATTTTAACAAAAGAAGAATTCAGTTCGGCAGTTTCATATCTTAGTAAGGTAAGGTCTATAAAAACAACTAGGTTATTGTGAAGCATTTTATTTTTGCGGACATTTCGAGTAGTCAGCGGTTACTTGAAATTATACTTAGAAAAGAGTACGAGTACGAGATCAAGTAGTATTCGGACCACTCTAAAAAGTGAAAAAATAGAAAAGGTAAAGTAATACCCGTATTTAGGTGGGAAGAGAAACAAATTAGACATGAATAATTACCTCGAAGCTATTATTGTTACAAAATTTCCGAAAGTCATAAAACAACTAAAATACAATAGACTGATTAACTTCTCTTTCCCCAACTCACTACAGCTGGGTATTGAAAACAACTGTAGTTACAAAAGTGCAGCTTTTGGTGTGAAAGAAGCAATAAATTATTATGTAGATAATCATATCTCTGTTACGCTTCTATATAACGTTAAATCATTTAATACAGTCTAGCATTGTAGTTTATTTTACAATTTTTAAGTCAAAGAATTATATGGCTTGTTATTACACACATATTCGAGACCGTGACATGTTCTGTTTTGTTTGCGAGAAAATATTCTAAACTTTCGTTTAATAAGAAAGACGACTTTAAGGGCCGCATCTTGCGTGTGTTGTTCTTCATCATAATGGGGGACGATTTGGCCGCTAAAATGAATCAAACTTTCCGTGGTTTTAGAATTGCTCATCTTCATTTGCCTCGCGTCTTAGTAGCACCACTCTAATCACTATAGTAAAAGTCGTACAGGTCATGTATGCGCATTTACTCGTCTTAAATTAAAAAAAAAAAATTGTTGTTTTAAAATTTAATACTAATTTTATTTAACCAAAGTCTATTCAGTCATGTTTTTTAAATGCTTTGCACCTTAAATGTAAACAAGGAACTTCCATCCGAAAATTATGGATCTTTATGGACTTTAACAATGGTGGCCATGTTCTAAACTGGGTTAAGAAAAGAACACGTCTCGGGTAATCGTCACAATATATGGTAGTAAGAATTTGCTTTTCAGCATGCGTAGGGTTTCATCGTGACATCACAGCGCGACATTCCGGATTGAACTGGATCACACCTTTTGGATGATCTCGTCCTAAACTGTCCTCTAAAATTAACATAGATTTTGCCCTTTGTACTTATCTGGGCGTATCAATAATGACCTTCCAAAGGAATATGGATGTATAAGGATCCAAATAAAGTGAATACTTGCCATTTAAAAGTATGTAGAATCACATTCTAAAAAATGGCACCCGTTAATGAAATAATCGGTGGTAAACGTCTACATGACCTGTATGACTTTTTACTTTAATTCCAATCAGTGCAATATTTGTTTGGTAAAGTTTCTATCTATGCCAGAAAGTGAAGACTCAGATAGGGCACAAACAAGAGTTGCACTGTTTCATTACAATACCCCCCCCCCCACGACATTGTTCTCTGCTTTTCTGGTAGATAAATTGTGAATTCCCCAGTTGAGATGAAAGAGGTATGCTGCCGTACCTACAACATACAGCTGATAATCAAATGATGCTTTAGAAGTATGTGATACGGGCAAAAATATGTCAAATTCATTGCATCGTACTGGCATCAGAGACAGATGAATGAGTCCATTCGCAAGTCTTACAATCTGGCAGGGAATCCATAAGCAAGTCATACAATCTGGAAGGGAAATCATTGTACCTTCTGTCCTGTACGGATGCAAAACATGATCGAATGTCACAATCCATGATAGAACTCCCCCCCCCCCAAAAAAAGAAAAAAAAACAACAAAACAAAACAACAACAACAACCCCCAAACCCGAACCCACCCAGGGAGTTCTGTTAGATGTTCAAAGTGAAACATATGCAAGATCTAAAGATACATATTCTGCTATAAAGGTAAAATTATCCTCTTTCAACAGACTTTGTGCAGGTTGCTGGTATTTAAAAAGCTATTCACTAAGCGTTTATGTCAGTATTTGACAAACTCTTTAAATAAGACGAATTTAGTAACAGACTTTGCAGTAAGGGTAGAAATGGAATGTAAAAGGGATTAGAGTCGTCAATATATTAGTTACATAATTCAAGTCGAGAAAATATTCATTCTGGATGGTAAATCTGGAATTATTGTATGCCTTGATACTCTTAAAATTATACAGTTAGATTTAAATTGCCTTTAATGCTATCTCAAAAAGTGAAACTATCTGCCCTGAGTGTTGACACTCATTTTAAAGTTTCATTGCAAAAATTGAGTATATCAGAATTACTTTGTATTGCTTTTCTTTATATATGTGTTTATTATCATAGTGTGTTGTTTAATTCTGCTTGTTATTGACTCTGCGTACCAGTCACCCGCAGTAGGAATGATTACAGGAGTAATCTAAAATATATTCCATGGAAATACAGTAGGAATAATTATAACAGTAATCTTAAATATATTCCATAGAAATACAGTAGGAATAATTATAATAGTAATCTAACTATATTCCATGGAAATACTGTAGGAATAATTATAACAGTAATCTAACTATATTCCATGGAAATACAGTAGAAATAATTATAACAATAATCTAACTATATTCCATGCTAATACAGCAGGAATAATTATAAAAGTAATCTAAAATACATTCCATGGAAACACAATAGGAATAATTATAACAGTAATCTAACTACATTCCATGGAAATACAGTAGGAATAATTATAGAAGTAATCTAAAATATATTCCATGGAAATACAGTAGAAATAATTATCGAAGCAATCTAAAATATATTCCATGGAAATACAGTAGGACTAATTATAGAAGTAATCTAAAGTACATTCCATGGAAATACAGTAGGAGTGATTATAGAAGTAATCTAAATATATTTCATGGAAATACAGTAGGAATAATTATAACAGTAATCTAAATATATTTCATGGAAATACAGAACAATTTTGCTATCTCAAAGGTAATGTTAACATTTCA
>JAECUM010001824.1:0-164927 GCA_016617855.1 Megalonaias nervosa | reverse complement strand
TAAATACAACCATCAGTTCATGAGGCTCAGTGATTAGAAGATTTTCAAGACAGTCAGCGCCACTTTTACCAAGGACCAACTAAATATTATAAGTTTCTCTGTCAAATGTCCATGTCTATAGGACCATCTGTTCATCAGTAGTAACAAAGATTTTCAATATGTCTACCATGGTGGCCATACTGTCGGTCTGATTAACACCATTTTCACTTAAAGCCAAAAATAAAACTTTAACTTGGTAGTGAAAACCCCATGTTGCTACAACTAAACATTCTGAGAAGTTGCAAAAACAAAATTTACACCAAGATGACCATGAATCTAAATGATTGCTACCATTTGCATTTAGGACCAACATGACATTAAATGTATAATTATTATTTTAGTGAAAACATCATGTTGATACATTCATCCATTCAGGTATAGCCTTAACAAGATGGTGATCAGGGTGGGTGCCACATTGGTTTCATTTTTATTTAGTACCAAACAGACATAAGAATTCTATCAGTGAAAGCCATGTGTCAAGATGACCATCAGTGCAGGAGTATCTATAACAATATTTTAAACATGGCTACTATGATAGCCATTACAGACGTCTGACTACCATTTTCGAATAGGACAAACTAGACCTTGGAATGAATGTGTGTAATGTTTCATGGCAATTCTTCAAATAGTTGCAAGTAGGGTTACCAAAAAACTGCTTATAGCGCAAGCTCTACTGATCTATTGCCAATAAAACTAAAAACCAGCATTATCCACTGGATCTCTCCCTGCTCCTGGGGACTAGGTCCAGAATAATAACCTAGTCAGAGTCACACCCTTAATGTATATTCATTTACTTCTCATTATTTAGGAAGTTAATCTGCTGAATCAGCATTGATCCTTGGGATTGCCAATACCACCATAAGAACCCAAGCTTTCATGTAATGACATGGAGACAGCTAAGTCCCCAATGAAAGAGAACTGGCAGCTGGTTGCAATGATTAAGGACTTAAACTCATTTGCAAGAAGGATACATGTTTGGTTACCACACCTTTTCAGCTTTTGGATCCTCTTAAATCTGTAATGATCTTAATGATACTAACTTACACATCAAGTCTAATCAATATATGTTCAGAAATATGGTCTCTAGAATGTTCAAAATTAGATTCAAGACAAATCACACAACCCCTGCAACTGCTGGGGAGGGACAAGTTTTTTTGGGGGGGGGGCAAAAATCCCCATCTAATGGTCATTTTCATTTAAAAGGGGTCCCAGATTTACGTTTTTTTAGGGACATAAAATTTCTTGTTACACCACTGTCTTGATGATATAAGCTTACATACTAAATCCGATCAAAATCAGAAATCTGGCTACTTGAGCGTTTAAAATGTTAGCTAATTTGAAGCTGGATCACTGCTCCAATTTCGATAGTTTGGAGGGGGGTAACAGGATATGGGGTTGTCTGTTATAATTTTTAGCACAGCACCACGACCGTCACAACAACTAAACGGTACGGGTTACTTTCGTGACGGTTAATGTCTGCTATCTGCAAACAGTATTACCGTTTTCAATGCAAGAATTTTTTTTTTTATTTTTTTTTTACCAGCAGCCTTGCACCACTCAACAACTGTGTTTAATGCATTATCTGACAAAATGTTTGCACACCATGTGAACCGATTCTCTTATTAAAGTCTCTAAGTTATCATGTTCGTAGCTCTACCTCCATTTTGCCAGCATCAATCGCCGTTGTCGAGACGTATGCAGCATTAATTATACTTTCTCAATTTTTAGTTTTCTTTGTTGTCTTCACCTGTTCTCTGACTTTCATGTTTGTTTGTTTGGGAGGGTCGTTTTTGTTTTTTGTCGTTCCTTTTCATTAGTGGTTTTTTTTTTTTCATCTCAAGTAAGTTTGCGAAAAGTAAAAATAGACGGTGCCGACTATAATATTCCCGTTCTTTGTAAAACACACACACACACACACACACACACACTCGCGCGCGATATTGAAACTGAAAATCAACAAAGCTTAAAACAAAACAAAATGCAAAAAACTATGTCGTTTAATTCATCAATAATTCATTTCTAACCTGTTTGTCACCAGGAAGCCCAAAACGCAGTTTCTTTGTTAACGTGGCGTCATTATAGCGTGGGCGAGTCTATTTTAATCAGACAAAAGACCTGATGTAGTTCGCCGTCTTCAATGACATATGAATAGTTCCTTAAATATATCTGTGTGAATTACATCATTATAAAACATGTATGTAACAGCGTTTTATTTGTTAAATGTTAGGAATATTAAACTAGACTTTGCATATATGTAGACAAGTCCTCTTGAAAATGTACTGTTCTAAAAACCGGAAAAGGACAGTTAAAAGTATGTCTGGTTGTTAACAAAAATGATTCCAACGACAGCTTTTGTTTGGTCTAAAAAGCGACAAAGATTTTAAAAAATGTCAGGAGTCACCTATCGAGGATCAGGTTAAAAATTATAAATTGACGAAGGAAATAACTGAGTTCTGTGCAATTTTTTACCATCATTAATGCTTTTAATTTTTAAAATCGGTCGCGATATAAACCATCGAGTGGATAACAAGTCAAAGTACATTTCTGCACTCTTTTAAAAGGTGTCTACTGATAGTGCTGCAGTCTAAATTACTCGAATAGTTATTATTATTATTGGACAGTACTGCCCAACTAAATATTTGCGAAAACTCCGATTATTTGTATGATTTATAATAGCTATGCTGAATGTGTTTTAAACAAAATACATTTTCAACTAATAATCTACACATTTTTGGATTTACCCGGTTCTCGTTTGTACATATTTATTGTATTTAACCCAATAAACCTCAAGATATAATGTCAGGAGCAGACCAAAATGTCCATATCAAGAAGCATCATGGATTCAAAATTTCCGAATTTGGCCATCAGCGGTTTTCTCTTCTGCAAATGGAAAATTCAAACATGTCCAAAATGAAAACATCTGTATAATGCCTTGAACTAAATAAATGCTTCGATATTCATAACATCCTTTGTCAGAATGCGATATGGAGAAATGTGCTCAGCGAAGAGCTGAACATATTTCTCCCTATTGGAGATCTGGCTCAACACATTCCCGGTTGCACAATAGAATTCACCTGGTTTGGAGTTAATCCGAAATAAAAACATAATCCAGCAGAATCAAAGAATATAAATTTATACTACTATATATTTTTACAGATTAATGTGTCCTTGTACCCAGGGGCGCCCGCAGAATTATACTTGGGGGGGTGGGGTGCGGTCAAATATGTAGTGGTCAGCTATTAAATTTTGCGGATGTTAGATCAAAACATGTTGAGAGGTGAAGGGGGCGGGGGCAAGTGCCCCACAACCCTTGCCCATGTGTGAGCGCCTATATTTGTACCTGAAAATACACAAGTAGATTAAAGCCTACTGAACACTTCACACATCCCTCAGATGGCGAAGATGTACATCTGTGTTCAACACGCAACAGATTTTGTTGTTGTTGTTGTGGGGTTTAACGCCATTTTTCAGCACACGATAGGCTATACATGGCGGCCAGTATTAATGGTGGAGGAAGAACTCGGGAAAACCCCGGAAAGAACCACCGACCCACGAGAAGCTACTGGCAAGCTTTCTCACATACCCACATTGGCCGAATCCGAGACTCGAACCCACGCAGTCAGAGGTGAGATGGCAGTGATCCATAACGGAAAGCGCTTTAGACCACTCGGCCACTCGGGGCCCCCGCAACAGATTTAAGAACATCGGTGTTGTGTTGTAGTAGATCTTGAAATAGAATGATAAATGTCGAAGTTTTTTTTTTAAATATCAACTGAAGAAAAATGAAAAAGAATCGCACACATTTATTAAATGCATTCACTTTCTGGAGCAAGTTGCTTACTGTCTCATTAAACATTCAGTTCATTCCAAATTGTCACAATTTCACAATATTCAAATTTCAATTTTTATGTCTGATTCCAACTGTCCCATTTTGTATTATCAAACTAGCCGTCTTTCTTAAAAATACACAAATGATAGCAAAAGTCATCCTGGCACAAATAAACTTACAGAAGATGAATCCTCATCCACAAACTGGTAACCTGTAGCACAACCAGGAGCTCTCCCGCAGCTTGCTTCTTTGCTACTGAGAAGTTCATTTGTACAAGGTGATAACAATAAACAATGTACTAGAACATACGTCGACAGTGTTTGATGTACTGAATGAGCATTTCGTTGAATCTTATGATACAAAAAAAATAATTAATGTAAAATACTTAAACAAATCTGGTAGAATACAAAAACGACTATATGAAACACTGAAACACAAGTCTCCACTCTTAAACGAACTAGATCATGCTTACTGAGAAATGTTCACTTTTTTCTACCCAAATATAGCACGATATACTTACATGTATGCTTACGTGCAACGAAGGCTGCGATGCTTACAACGATTTGAGCAACGGCAAAGTTTTCATATATTGCGTTTTTCTAAAAATGTATGAACCATGCGCGTATTTTGCATCTCAAGAGGATCAAATGCAACTTGGACCCGTCAACATTCAATCAATCACCTCAAAACACCTGGTGACCTGCTCAAATTAGGAGGAAGCCAGACACGCACGCTTCAGGATATTTGTTTAGCATGAATACTCTTAATTCCACGTAATGGCACAAGCGAGTACAAAGAATGGTGCCAAGACAACCTTGCTGTGAAAACCGCGCCTAATTGTTCTTTTCGAAAAGCGATTTAGAGTGATTACCCCTTTAATTATTTTATTGCTAACATCCACATACAACAGAACAGATGTTTCCTGGAAGACGTCGCGTCATAGAAGAATTAATAGTTAATTACATTGGCTTCCTGCCTGTTTACATAAGTCTAGCCCTTGGCTATTGCCCAGGTCGTCATGGCTGACTAAACATTAAAGTAGGGCGCGTCACTGAGTAAATGAGGCGCGTTACGGGGTGGATCCTTTGAAAATTTTCATACATATGACCAAGACTGACCAAGACTGATTTACCATAAGATTATCCGTCAGGTTAATTTACCATGACATTCCACATTAGACTGATTCTCCACAACATTCCACATTAGACTGATTTACCATCATATTGATTTACAAGAAGATTATCTATCAGGCAAATTTACCAAAAGAATGCACATCAGGCTGATTTACCACAATATTACCCATCAATTTGGGAAAAAGAAATACCCCACAAAAATTGGGAGCAAAATTCTATTTCAAAATAAACACACTTACAACACCTCTGAGGGGGAACATATACACATAAAAACCTTTTATTTTTTTTGGAAGATGGGGGGCATCTGTCTGGTGCCCCCCCCCAAAAAATCAATTTGATTTACCATAAAATTACCTATCAGACTGATTTACCACAGGATTATCCATCAGGCTAATTTAGGCTAATTCAAGCCAAGAATGCAGATTGAGCTCACTTACCAGAACATTCCACATCAAGTTGTTTTACCAAAGCAGTATACATCAGGCTGAATTATCACAACAGTACATAGCAACAGTGCCGCACACAAGATCCCAAGGGAAAAGGACAATGTGTCCCCCACCATCCAAAACTGGGGGGAGTCACACAAAACTGTAGCGGGACAAATGAAAATGATAATATAAAATACACTAAAAGCACTATAAAAATCAGACATCTTACTTGCTTTAGCAGGTTTTGTCTGCCATATACTGTTTAATTTTCCTTGGACACTCCCATTATTGCAAATGGACAAGAATCATGTGCTCAAGCCAAGCAACTCATGAAAACATTAGCATGTATAAATATTGGGTTAATATGAAACAAGCTGCACCATGGAATTTCCAATCCATTTCATGCTTTCATTTAACTTTAGTGTGCACTCATTATCCATCTGCAAATATTATAATAAAAAACCTCTTTTTTCTGAACGATTTTCCATTCCAAATTTACAAATCATTCATTAAAGGACAATGCATGTATCTGCATTAACTTAGTCTCTTTTGTCATTATTTTAAATCTTCTTAACTGATGGGGTGACTTTAACCTTAAATCTATGTTACACCAACAGCTGTCAAATACTTAATGTTGGAACTCAGCTGACTACCACAAACCCTTCATAGTTTCATGGCAAGAAACATAGTTTTACAGTGTGACTGGAGAACAGTTCAACATTGATTCACATGTTACAACTCTCTGGTCTTAAATTAAGTTACAGAAAAGAGTGATAACCTAAAGACTTTGTAAAATACAACAAAATAATTTATTTCCCTAAAATACAAGTGAAAAAGAACTTGCAGTATTGTGAATTCAATTCCAAACAGTCCTAAAAGAAAATTATTATTTATGATTTTGTTGTACAGTGCACATATGACAATCTTGATAATGTAAAGATAATAATTTATCACTTTCAATGACCTTCACTCCAGTCAACCTTCTGGACCTATTTGCAAATTTCTTCTGTGACAAAAGTACAATCCATTAGAGATAAGCTTGACAACACAATTTCAAATGACTCCTTGTCACCGTACAGTTATGACACAGAATATATGGATTTGTAACATACAATTATGATGAAGAATGCCCAAACATCATGTGCACTCAATCCAATTCCATCATCATTGCTGCTATAGTGCTTCAATTCAATATTGCTTTCACTAACCGATATTATCCATACTTCTCTTTCATCTCAGGAATTCCCATCAGTTTCAAAACTGCCATTGTAAAGCCTCTGTTGCAGAAACCAATGCTTGACCATAATGATTTAAAAAACTACCACCCTGTCTCTAAACTCCCATTCATGTCAAAACTCCCAGAAAAAGTTATTCTATCCAAACTTATATCTCATCTGAATTCTTGTAGTATTTTCGGCAATGTACAGTCCACTTATCGCCTTAACCATAGTACTGAAACTGCCCTTCTGAGAGTAGTTCTCTCTCTCTGCTCTGGATAGTGGAAAGGTTACAGTCCTCACCCTCCTTAACTTGTCTGCAGCATCTGATGCAACAGACCATGATATATTACTTACCAGTAACCTCCTCCAGCATGTATTTGGTACGATATATTACTTAACCTTCTCCAACATGTATTGGTATTCATAATACAGCTTTACTATGCTTCAATAACAACTTAGTCACATGGACACAAACTGTGTCTGTAAATGGAAAACTTTCCAGCCCAGTTGATCTATGTTGTGGAGTCCCACAAGGCTCTGTTCTTGACTCCATTTTCTTCATTCTACTCACTCTGCAACTCTGAAGTGTCATAGATCTACATCTGGTTGTAATGGAGCAAATTTTTCTGTCGATCTCTGTAGAACACATATAGTTGGACACGTGTACGACTAATTAGATTTATGGGGACCTGCACGAGTTAAATCGCCATAATGCATGGATTGGTACAGTCTCTGTCATGAATTTAGTGATTTTTTTATTAAGGCTACGTTTGTTTAAACTGAACAGGATAGGGGTCAATTTCTGATCTGTATGGAAAACTGTCATTTCTGAAAGTTACCAGGAATCAGTTGGGTAATCAATGCTTGTTAGACGAACTGCATTGTTTTGAGCCTAGTTCAGGCGGGAAATATATTTCATCCAGATTGGTCACGCTGTGAAGAGGGCGTGGTTCCACATGAAAACTCTCGGTTTAAATGTGCTAATAGCAAATTTGAACTCAGTCTACGCTTTTTTCTGCAAGAGAAACAAATGTAAGAAGAAGACTCTGAGTGATTTAAGAAGTAAATTCACTCGTAAAATCATCCAGGGGAAGCGATTGTCTGGAAAAATTGACAGACACGGTTCTGGAAGTGAGAGCTTGGAAACAAGGTATTTGCAACAATCTTATGTAATTCGTTGATACTACTATGATGATTTGTTTGATTTATTTGCTTGTATTTGCATGGATTTATTTGTTTAAGTTCGTAGATTTAATTTTCTTGATATGGTATACCTGTGTTGAGTTCATTTATCTGAGTCTGTACAATGATATTTTTCTTTATATAAACATTGACGACTTGTTTGAACGGATAGTCTCGATTATTATAGGAAATTATGTATCTAGGATTTCATGCCTTATTTTAGTTGAGATGAGCTGCAAGAATCCGTGTGAATTCTCCGACCTATATATGAGTTTACGTATGATAACCACTTGATTGTTGTTATAAATACCGTAGTGCAAGGAATTTCATTCATTTGTGTAATTGAGACTAGTCTGGAACTAATGTCTCGGTGGTGTGTTGAAATAACCATTAGTAGGACCATTAATTTTGTGAAACTACGTTTGTTTACGGTCTGTCATGGCCAGTTAGACTAGACAGCTGTTGGTATCTGTTTGAATTCTGGTAGAACTATATGTGACTTAACGGGGGGAGGGGGGGTATTGATCTATTCCCCCAGTATAATGTGACGGAAGATTTAGGTTGCTTATTTTTGTTATTTTTGAAAGATGAGATAGCTACGGGACGTCTCACGTATTACAAACCCAAAGTGGACACAAAGTTGGAAGGGGCAAAAGAGGCGAGACACCTGAGAATTTGGAAAGGAAAGGGAAAAGTGAAGAAGACCCAGACTTACCGGCACAAGAAAGTCAAAAGGGATAGTCGCTGTGGAATTTGGACTGAATCAAGACCATCAGGTTATGAAACTGTACAAAACAGTATTCGATTTCACTTGATTGATGATGAGATAATTCTATCGCTTAACAGATCGGCTATTGGTATCATCATATTTGTATTTGAAATTTGTTGAATAAGTTAATTCAAAAAGAAAGAAGTGTATCTTTCAATCATAATGCATTATTACTTTTGTTCATGAACTTTATTGTTAGAAATTTTTATTAAATTTTGTCTTTATTTGTAACGGGGGCTCATGTCTTTTGTTCTCTATACCTGCTCAGATCTTTATCTATTCCACCTGTAAATTCCACAATTTCTATCGACATTTACTTGCTCCAGGCAAATTACATCATAGGCGATCACCTCTAGATAATGATAACCAAACCCATGACACCCACCCCAACAAGGCTGGGAGGGGAGTTATGACACTGGTGTATAACCAATTATATGCTGACAACACTCAAATATACAAATCTAGCTGCCCAACTGAAGCTGACACTACCATCTAAGTTGTAGAGGTGTATTTCCGATGTGAAGTCATTTGTGACATGTAACAAGCTGCAGATGAATGATGATAAAACTGAAGCCATCCTGATCACTATGCAAAGACTCCTCACTCACATCCTTTACCTCAAGCAATAAGTATCAGTAATATCATCTTTAAATTAAACCAGTCAGTATGAAACCTAGGCGTCACTCTCAATAGTACTCTTATTACACCTATATGTTTTGAACATACGCAAGGCTGCTTATCTGGAGAAGAGACGCATTAGCTCCAATCACAATTTTTTTTCATCTCAGTATCTGCTACAGAAACTTCAAAAAGTAAAAAACACAGCTGCTTGGATTATCCTTAGAGTACGAAGAAATGAGCACACCTCCCCTGCTCTTTAACCTCCACTGGCTACCTGTTCGATCAAGAATCAGATACCAAATCTGTTCACTATGTCTGGCTACAGTCCAATATACCTATCTGACTTCATCTATGCGTACACCCCATCTAGAAACTTACTGTCCTCTTCCAATATTCATTCTCATTGTTCTCACTGTTAAATTCATACAATGTTCTTTTGCATACCAAGGCCCAGTTATGTGAAACAAATTGCCCATTAATCTTAGACACAAGGACACTGTGATCTAATTCAAGAGTGCTCTTAAAACTCACCTATTTTGGCAACAAGAAAGGACGTAAAGATTTAATAATTTTTACTTCATTAATTATTGTCAGTATTATTTTGCTTTGTAATTTCATGGTGTTTCTGTAATCTTGTCACTGTATATGTGTTTATGTGTTATCTAATATTGTAAAGCTCTTTGTGTTTCTAAAGATTAGGTGCTGTGTTAAGTCCACATTATTTTTATTATTATTATTATTATTTATCCAATATGGCAATGTGTTCACATTCTTGATATATCACAATGATATAATCCAAAATGTCCTTGAATGAATTGAAAATAATCCCAAAACAGTGATTTAGTTAAAAATATTATAAACGAGCACTTTGTAATTCCAGGGAATATTTTAAATAAATAAATCCTCTCATATTAATACTCAAGAAAACAATAAGACTGACTCCACTTTGGATTTTAAGATAGGAATGATTAATTCCAATATAAATACAAAAACCAAAGACACAAGGGGGTCAAATGTTGATTTCCACAACATTCTAAGTTATAAACAATTTTATACAGATCCCCACAACTCTGTCATCTTAATGGAAATCTCCATCAAACTGTAAACAGAATTCATTTCTAGAAAATTCTAAGGTCTGAATCAAGGCTGTATCTAGAACCTGAACGTAATAAACATGTAACCCTATATGATAGACATGTAGGCCCAACTCCTACCCACAATTCTGAAAAAAGGTCAATCATACAATATAAATTAAATATATACTGTATAAATGTATTCCCTAATTAATGTTTCACTCTAATTAATGCTCCCTCCCCTTCTTTTTTAAGAACAGAAAACTTAAAAGATGCAGTGTAAAAGTTGTACTTTTTAATAACGTATAGCTGCCTGCTTCAGATCCACGATTACAACAAAATCAAAATGCTGCGGCAGTCTCAGTTGATCACACTGTTACAATGTATTAGTCAATGTATAAATTACTAAAGTCACAGACACACATGTAGTGTTAAATATGATGCAATAGTCACACAGAAAGTTCAAAGACTTACCAGTCATACTTCAACCAGCTGCTGAGTAGGAAAATGTGTTGACCAATTGGTCATTTTAACTGTGCTGATATTTATAATGATAGAATTCAATGGCAGAAAGACCCTTGATGTACATGTGGTCATCATAAAAGTACAACAAAAGAACAACTTCAGCTTTCATTATTGTACTCTAAATTAGAAATTGTACTGCCAACAGTGCCATTAATTAGGGAATATATGGTATAACATTTAATATGAACAAAAGCCAACACACAATACAAAGTAAATCTACACAACATACATGATACGCCTTTATCTACACAATGCCTTATGCATCAATCAAAAGAAGGATTGGTCACTGCTCATATGCAGTTTGGTCAGGAAACATCTGGCTGCAGAAGGCAGGTCACCATTAAGTACAGGGCATTTATATAGGAAATTTGCCAGGGGGAAATTAGAATGGCCCTTGTGACTAGGAGACTGCTGAAAACAGGTGAACATTAGGACAGGATTGACTGTATACCAGTACATTTCTATCAAATTCCCAGAAAACTGTAGAACTGAACTGAAAGCTTGAAAAGAAATTTCCAATGTTGAATTGTGACCTTGACCCTGAAGGTAAGATCTCACATGCAGTATATAACTCACCTTCTAGAAGTTTCATCTGTTATTCTCTAACAACTCTTTCAAAAAATGGCAGAAAACAGAAAGAACAGTGTGATGGACAATTAAAAATATTTACCTTCGACTTCACTAAAGCATGAGGTAGTATCAGACATTTTGTTTCCACTTTCATTTCCAATGAAAAAATCTGGACCCATTTAAGTATTATTACAGGAAAAATGATTGGATTCATTTGAAGTTTTCTGGATATATGGGATAAGCAAATCTAAAATTTTCATAATGTTTTGTTTGGCAGGTTAGAGGTCACATTACTTTCAACCTTGGAAGTAGACAGTCACAGGTTGACTGAGATAAGGCACTACAAGACCAACATTTATATCTTATGATGCACAAGTCTTTCACAGAAATCGAACAAAAAGTTTGTTTCCTCAAGTCTTGATCAGTATGTATCGATGGATGGATGGATGTTTTGGCATTAACGCCTTTCTCAGCACAACATACGCTATATATGGAAGGACCCTGGAGAACCCCGGTAAGAACAACCGACCCATGGGAAGCTACTGGCAAGCTTTCTCACATTCCTGCATTTGCCAAGCCTGAGACTCAAATGCAGACAGCAGTGAATTGGCAGTGATCAGTAACGGCTAGTGCTTTTAGACCACTTGTCCACCCAGGGCATGTAAAATCCTCAGATCAGATTTTCCGAGTTTCTCCAAAGAAACTCATATTCAGACTTCATAAATAATTGGCTTCTAAGTGAAACTCATAAATGGACATATAACATCCCTTGAATGGGGCTCTCTATCAGGAATGGCTTCAAGCTGGGATTCATCAGGGATACTTTTTATATCATATACCTTAATTGGGTTCCTCTATCAAAGACATCATCAAGCTGGGATTCAGCATCTTGGATCTTTCACTCCTTTACATGCATCATTTTGCCCACTAAACTGACTCAGGCATTCAAAATGGGCTCTCTCCAGTTTGAGTGAATAAATGTTTTCATGCCAGTCGCCCTTCCATGGCAAACTATGTGTAGGTATCGGTTGAATTTGACCTTCTCTTGTGGTCTATCAGTTTATGCTGGACTGCATTTCTTCATTGTCAGCTGATGAAGGTCAACAAAAACCAGTAGCTGGATGCTTTATTAACCAAAGATGCAGTCACAAGATCCCTGAGAGAGAACCCCAAATAAGGTTTTGTTGGTTTGTTTTGTTTAATTTACCACCTGTAACAAGTCACAAAAATCAAGTCATAACTATTGGCATACTCAACATTAAAATGTGCCAGTTGACCACAGAGGACTATATGCCAAATTAGCTTATAGCTTTTAATATCAAATCTTTTAAATTAGGAACTCCTACGTTTTAAAATTCAAAGTGCTTACAAGCTGTGCCTGTAGAGTCTGTACGTTGGTTAGCTTTTCATTTCCATAGCTCCAGCTGAATGCCAAGCTGGGCCTTTTGGTTAAGGTCAGTGCTTGAGCTTGAGCTCCAGCTTAATGCCGACTCTTCTCCTGCTTGTGTTTCTGACTTAATCCCATCTGAAAAGACGTAAAATCAATTATGAATGCATGTAAAAGTTCACTGACCTTTTCACCACCACCTGCAATAATTCCTGTTGCAATCACACTGCTATCATCAACATTATTATTTCATACTGAATTTTTAGTCATACATTCAATGAGGTTCATTAACAGTACAATATGCAGGAAACATTGTATTTTTGATTAGTTTGCACGGTGGGGTTGTATTAATTCTTAAAACGCTATAGATCAAAATACATTTTCAGCAAACTATACCCGATACAAGAAGATGAACAAATAGGGCTTACATTCCTGTAACAATTATTGATTCATGAGATGTTCAAACTTGTATACATAATTATTTATTGTTAGTATTTTCAATAGAAAGTACTGGTCACTGTGACCTAGTGTGAGGTCAGAGCATTCTATTCACTAAAATACATCACCTCAAAAGTTTCTTGACTGGGTGATAAAAAATAATGGAGATTAACCCCACAATGAAATCTAACAATATACAACAGTATTATTACTACAGTTTTCAGTCTATGTAACACAATCTGCCATATTTATTGTTTATGTCAGAAAGATCTGTTTTATATAATGCAGTTTAAGATAAACCAATATCAACTCTGGTCTGTATGTGTTTTTAATAAAAATTGGGAAATGCTGTAACCCTTCTTGAATTTCTTGGTTGTTACAAGGGCGTGAATTGAAAGATCATATGTATACCAATTTTCTGTGGGCCTAAAGTTGTATTGCGGTGAGTGATGTCACCCACTATCTGCAATACCGTAATGATGATATTATGATGTTTAATGACAGCAACTAGAAAGAGGCATGTGAGTGTGTTGCAGAACTGTCTTTACTTCATATCAATTCATCCAAAGTGTGAAGAAAATCAACTGAGGGGTTTAGAAAATACAAGCAAATAAACAAACTTTAACCAAAACCTTAATGCAAAGGACTAGGTTCACTTTGATCAATCAGCTCGACATCAGATTTTAATGACATTTTTCAAAATGTATCTACTATATCAGTACCGCATGCAAGTTTTGTTTTCGCCACAAGCATTGGTCTTGACTATCTCACAATTTAGATGAAAAATAATGATGTTACCATACAAATACATCAAATTTCTACATGTTATACGGTTTAAACTATCCAGGTACATGTATATGTATGTAAGCAAGATGGCTTCATACATCCTCTTACTTGGACTTCTCACAATATGTGTCATTACTCATTATGCAAAGGATCAAACATCACAAAGGATGAAATTAGCTTGAGGCTCATTAGAATTTTTAAAACTATCAAGCGAAAGATGTTGTTGTTGTAGGTTTAACACCATTTTCTGCACATGATACATGGGGGCCAGTATATCTGGCAAAGGAAGAACCTGGGAAAGCACCAGAAAAAAAACACCAACCCACAGGAAGCTACTGGCAAGCTTCCTTATGCACCATGCTGGCCTAGCTTGAGACTTGAAATGGCATGCAGACAAAAGTGAGATGCCAAAGATTTATAAAGGTGATTGCCTTACACCACTCTGTCCAAAGTTTGGTAATTTGTCAATTACTGACTCTGCACTCTATGGTTACACCTTAAGACTGACCACTAGGTGTTTCCTTACCACACCTTGTCTGATTAGGATTAAAAAAAAGGAAATTAAATTTGCCTTTTATAGTACAGCAACACAATGAAAATTATATCATGCCTAGGCAAGCAGAGTAAAGTCCTCTGCCTTAGGAAGCACCAGTGCAGCCGATTTGGGTTGATCCAATCAAGGGAAGTGGACCCACATCCTTCCGGTCATGTGTCCAACATCTTAACCACAGAGTCACTTCAATTACTGCTTTAATATGCATTTGGTGGTGTTAATGGAATATATGAGAATATTACTATGTAGCTAAAGTTGGGTCTGTGCACTTGTCTGTCTGTGTGGTCAGTTATGGAGTAAGAAGGTATGAGCCAATTTTTCCTACTAAACTCACTGAGGAATGACGAGACATGATACAAAATTAAAGCAGATTTCTGTGATACGTGCATCAAGGCAAATGCTGTCAATCCATTTACAATTGGTTGTGATATTTTGATGAAGGAAAGTGTCATCAAACATGAAAGTAAAATAGAGTTACGTCTGTTAATTTTACTCACTGATATTTTACTTTTGCCATTCATCCTGTGTTATGACTCTAGGTTTTTAAACTACATAACAAGAGCAAAACCAACAGATTTTGAATAATTGGAAATATTGATTTAATTTCCTAAAATACAAAGTACATGTAAAAGAATTCAAAATAACCTACAGTATGAAACATGAATTCTTATTTCCTAAAAGTTCTATCAATTCCAACTGTTCCAAGTAATCCGATTACGTTCCAAAGGTATTCCAAATAATTTCACTATTGTAGTGATGTGTCAACAGTACAGAAGAAATCAATGATATAATCCCAAAATATCTTTAAATGAATTAACAGTAGATTCCAATAATTCAAATAGTCTTTCAATAAACCCACAGTTAATTCCAAATTCTGTTAAATGAATGTTAAAGCAATATAATTCTAATAAGTGGTTAAAATTAAAGGCATCAGTCCTCTCAGTAACTCTTACAAGACCAATAATACTTTTAATAATGTCTAATTCCATGTAATATTTAACTTATATAGAAAGATAACGAACAATAGCAATACAAGGTTTCCAATGAATCATTTTTGGTATTTCAAAATTTGCTAGCTGTAAAAAAAAAATCAGCTGATTTATACTGGCTAAATTAGGAAATTGGTCAGAAGCCTGTTCCAAACACAAATGACCTCCATTCACATCACTCATGACCTTGTTGGATCATGTGATGTTTAATCTAAACAATAAGGACATCTAAACCTTGGAACTTAATGAATGAAATCAATGTACACATTATACATGACTCATCTTACGTTGCAAACTACAATCATAGGATATTAGTATGTCATTAACTAAACATGCCTTAAAACACTATTACTATGAAAATAATATACATAATATACTTGAAACTGCATTCAGCAAACGGGCAGCCATAAAATCATGATGCATACTCATGTGATATTTGATTTTATTATTTTTATGAAACAATAACATTTTAATAGTGTAAAACAATATAAATAACTATGCAAAACAGTCCTGTCAAGATTTATTGTGTAGTATTGTGGTACTGTATTGTCTCTTGTCAATAAAATAATAACTACCTCAACTTGTTTAGTTTTTTTTGATTACCATTTTAATGACATGGGGAAATATCAACTGCTTGCTTGGCAACATTTTTGAAAATTGGTGACAAAATATCGAGGTTAGTCAGGGTTTTTTTTAGGTGAAAATCTTTTTATAGCCAGCGCCATCCCTGTGCAGGCTCTCAATGTACAGAAGAAAACAGACTGCTCACTGTACTTTTCTAGTTTCTAGAATAGTCCATTTCAGTAAAAACTCATCTGCATGCAATATTTACAGTGTCCAGTTTAAATATTTCCAAAACAAACTGAACAAATAAAATGGAGGAACTTTTTAAACACGTGTTCAGAGAGATGTAAGTCGAAAATTTATGGAATTATTGAGATTATCAAAGATGGTGGACTACATCACATTTGTTGCTTCAAAAACATAAACTGACCATAGCAAATATGGTGACTGAGTTGCTAAAGAAATTACCATTTCACTCAAAATGCTAACAAGCTGACACTATTTGGGTTAGAACTTATAGACGTTATGTGCATTCTTTTATATAATTCATGCCTTTTTTTTACTGTACCAGTACATTTTTCTGCGAGTAAAGAACATACAGAAATTCATTAGAAATCTGGCTATGTATTTAATGATATGAACAGCATATTTATGCATCTTCACTACTAACATGGCCACAGCTACTGCAAGTGGATCAGGTAAATAAAATCTTGGAGCCATTTCTGCACTGTTAACAAAACAAAAGGTATGGGTTCATATTAGGCATGTTAACAAGCATTGTGACTAGACTATTGTGGAAGGGCTATTTGGACATCTGTATTCCCAGGACTAGTTAATGAGGTCTCAGACCCAATCTCTCAAGTGGGTAAGGTGACTTTCATCAGTCATACAAGCACTAAATAATGAAACCACCTATACACTTGGATTAAAACCTGCTGAGACAGCACAACAGAAGACTGTCACATTACATACAAAATGATTTCACAACCACAACTGTTCAACCCACATGGAAACAGTTTAATTATGTACTTGTATACACCAGGGGCATTAGGAGGACAATTTTGTGCTACTGACCCTATATTCTGAGGCATCCAATACATTGCTATTTGGTACCTGTGGTCAAACCATGGAACAACCTCCTAATACAGTACAAGAGGAATTGCAAGTACTACCACCAAGGTCTATTCTCTATTTACAATGGTGCAGTGCCCATAAGCATAAATAGTGATTCTATCAGTGAATATCCACCATTTGATGTCAAGCAGAGATAAAATTACTTTAGTGCAACAATACATATTCGTCCAATCTTTCTTTGATAGGACCAAATTTGATTTGTGCCAAAGATCCTTTTGCAAAATCACACATGAAAAACCTTATGCCTTGTTGATGCTTTTTGCATGATCCTCCAGATCCACTGGGAAAAGCTGAAGCAATCTTTCGGATACTTGCTGGTGTCAAACTCATTTACCAACATATCACGCATGTGGCTTTTTGCTTTCAGTGTAGTATATTTACAGTAATACTGCATGTGATTATGTGACTGAAATAGCTTAAGCAGAGTAAGACAATGTAGTTGCTAATTTCACCCTCTGATCCTGTCTGTATGGTCAGCTGGCTTCATTGTTTGAAGTTTGCTGAGGTGGATTCTACTAAGCAATTCAGACTGGATCAAAGATGTTAATAAATTATGATTGGGTTACTAAAGAGCTCAATCAGCATAAAACAATAAACATTGCTTTGATTCTCTCTCCAAGGTATGTTCCGCTAAGTTTGATGCATAAAGTTGTTGGCATAGATTAGAATCTATATTATATATAATCGAAAGTAATTTGGATAGGATTGAAGATGCTAATTGATTATGGCTGGATTACTCTGGAGCTTAAGTAGCATAAAACTGGGTTGGTTTGACTTATGTGTTTAAAGTTTGTCTAAGCATGCCAATAATAAAACACCAAAATCCAAGCAACTGAAATAACAAAAAATTCAATGACAGTTGGAAATAGAAATTTTAGTGACTGCAATAAAGTTCAAAGGGACAAGAACATGCATTATTTTCTTCCTGTAAAACTGATTTTAAAGTCTGTTACAGTTGCAAGAATGACATCACATTTCATGCAGGTTGTGACTCTATGATCATAAACTACGTTTTAAAAAAAAGAAGCAAAACCAGCCAGTTTTGTAAAACTCAACAATTTACTTCCCTAGTATACAAAGTGAAAATTCAAAAGTCACTTACAGTAATGTGAATTAAATCCCAAATAATCCTAAATGTTCTACCACAAGTCGAAAAGTACAGAATGTTCCAAATGAATTTCAAGTCTTGAATGTGTGGATGAACCAAGAGTCCTGATGTATCACAATGATATAATCCAAAATGTCTTTGAATGAATTCACAATTATTCCAAAAAGCACTTTGTAGTTCTAGTGAATAGGTTAACTGATTCCTCTCAAATTATATCAGAAGACAACGAAAAACTCTGACCATAGATTCCCAAAGACTGATATGAAAAAAGAATGAACAACTGCTTACCTAACCCCTTTAACTACAAACTGTCACCTGATCTATGACAGAACAGAACTTTCAGGAAAATTGATCGTTTCTAATGGAAAAATTCACAAATTGTATACAAGGTCAACAAAAAAGTGAAAACAGTGGCTAAACTATTGCATTAATTTTCTGGGAGATGTTTTCTCATAAAATTGATAATTATAGGCTATCATCTTCTTGTTAAGATTAACTTATATTTAGCAAGAAATATATACAACAGATATATCCACAAACTGGATTTGATACAAATCCATTCATACTTGTTTGAGTTCTCATGCTCACAAGCCAGTACATCTAACAAGAGTCCCTTGAAGAGATTGATCCTCTGCTGGCCAAAATGATTTTCCAGGAATTCAAAATAAAACCATTTCTTCCATTAAACTGCTGAGTGTCAAAACCAGATATTATTTTTCAGCAATAATACGATTTTCAAATTAGCGTCTGTCATGGACATACTGGACGTCAGATGTCAGATTGGCACCATTTTCATTCAGGACCAACAAGAGATCACAAGAAATCTTCCGGTAAAAACCCTATGTTGATATTACTTTTGATTCTGAAGGAACAACAATAAGATGATTTGTAAGACTGCTACAATTTTCATTTATAACCAACTAGACATCATAAGTTTATGGTGACAACACAATTATTACAAGTTATCTATGGTGAAAAGATGTATAAGCTGGCCAATGTGGTGGCAATAGTGGAAGTCAAATCAGCACCATGTTTATTTACAACCTGCTAGATATTATAAGAAGCCTATGAGAGAAAGTCCCATGCTGATCATGATCATTCATTCTGGAACAGCAATAACAAGATTTTCAAGATGGCCACTGTGGCATCCATATTAGATGTCTGAGCATTTTCATTTAGGACCAACTAATTGTTACAAGAAATTGCCTGTGAAAATCTAATTTTTATAACACTGTACATTCAAAAAGAGCAAAAACAATACATGTATTTTCATGCTGCCCGCTTTAGTGGCCAAATGAGGTGTGCAAGCAGTACCTTTTTAACTTCGTACAAAACTAGACATCATAAGACATCTGGTGGTGAAAACCCCATGACCATAAAAAGTGATAAGATTTTCAAGATGGTCACTGTGGCAGCCAAACCGAATATCAGTTCTGCATTATTTTAATTTATATTTATAACTAGAGATCATAAGAAATCTTTCAGTAAAACCTCATTCTGATATGACTATTCATCTGTAAAAAATATCAATAACAAGATTTTCAAGATGGACACAGAGGTGACCATATTGGATACCAGATCGGCACCATTTTAATTTTTGACCAAGTGACATCTTAATAAGTGTTTTTGTGAAAACTTCATGGTAATCGGACTTTCCATTATTGAAAAATAATACGTGGCTAAAACCATTTACTATGAATAATGACAAAAAATAATGCATCTACACGATAGTATAAAAACAACCAATATTTCAGGCATGTCAATATAGCAATACCATTTAAAGGTGACTTTGGTTTGTATTTGGTTGGACTATGAGGTTAATGATGTCACTGTTGTGTGTCTTTTGCCACACATGTACAACAACTGGTTTGGTTGGTACAAGCCCTATTTGAAGTATTTTGCCTACTAGACTCAGTCATGGAATGGTCCTTAGCTGATTAGAAAAACCAGAGCAAATGATAAATTTGTTGTGAAAGGAAACCAGAGTTATGCATCATAAATGAACACACAGTGTCCATGTGGTTTTTAAGCATGAAACATCAAATATTCCCAACATTATATGCAAAATATTTTACATACTTAAAGAGTTTTTAATATAATAGTTTTATTATATACATGTTCTTCAGATTTAAATTACAGATTATTCAATTTTATCCCTACAGGAATAATGTTTTGCTAATTTATGCAACTTCCTCTACTGAAATTCATGAATTATATATTCTCAACTTTGGAAATTTGAAAATGGCTTCCGACATTGCGAACTCTCATCTCAACCGCAAACCTGTGATTCTCAACAGATTTAATTACTGGTTACTTTCCTTGCCACAATATGTAAACTGATATTTTGGCCTAAACATTGGTATCAAGGTTAACCAATCACAAGCAAGATAACCTCATTAATATGCATGGATCTTGCTAACTTTATAACTCATCCTAGATCTTGACAACACAGTATAAGCCTATATTTCATGGATGATCAAAATGTGGCCACTAGAGTAGTAATAAACTCAACCAATCAGACCCAATAAATGATAGCTCTCCCCTGTTGTAATGTGATTAGCTTTAATGTAATTCAGGATATAATGCATTATGCTATGGACCCCATTATCAAAACAATATTTTGTTTAAATTCCCAAAAAAATTCAAAAATATATCAGCTTAAAACTTCATATTAAAACAACTTAACTTCATTTGAACATTACCAGAATGTGCTTGTACAGTCAAAACTAACCAAAATAGACACAACTGTATTTTTTTTTTTTTTTTTTTTTTTTGTCGAGGGTACTCTCCCTGCTTGATCTTTGCAGACCATTTAGGGAGGCCCTCCTGGCCCTATATGTAAAGGATGTGCTATATTGTATTTTGTTTAATTTTAGTAACATTGTTTAATGTGTTATGTGTTGTAAAGTTTTGTAACATTTGTATCATTTGTATCCTTGTATTAATTTGTCTATTTGTAAAAAAAAGTTGTATGTATATATATATATATATTTTTTTTTCCCATCAAGATATTCAGAGTAATTTTTTTTTTTTCCATCAAGATATTCAGTAGGTAATTTTTTTTTTTTTTTTTTTTCTCTCTCCTCTAAATTACTTTATTAAGAGCGGCAAGATATTCTGCATTCTTTTGTTGCCATTCATCTGTATTCAGGCAATGTAAGACACTATTACACCAACAACTACAGCACACCCAAAATTATCCATGTCTACAAATAGGCCACAACTGTCACTGGCTCATGTCAACCATTGTATCTGGGGGTCCTGGGTGGCAGAGTGGTCTAAAGTGCTCGCCTTCTCACCTCTGTCTGCATTGGTTCAAATCTTGGGCCAGTGTCTTCCTGTGGGTCAGTGGTTCTTACTGGGGTTTTACAGGTTTTTCCTCCACCAATTATACTCTCTGCCAAGCACAGCCTATCTTATGTTGAGAAATGGTGTTAAACCCAAAACAACAACAAATGTATGTGGCATCCAAAGTAAACAGGATTGTTCAATTTGCCTTTAGCACTAAAGCCACCCCAGCTAATCAATGACTTAATCTCTGTAAATACTGATTATAACATCCAGCTTATTGTTCATCGTTGTTTATTGATACCTAGACAGCATGAGATCACAGAAACGATTTGTGGCAGTTATGTTTTCTGTACTTGCCACTGCTTTTTGTAATTTGTTGCAGTGCAGCCCAGAATAGATAAATGCTCACTGGCATAATGTAGCTACAAATAAAGTCCATTCAAACAATGAAGTGTTACTTTCAAGTGAAATAAGTTAGATTTAAAAGCAAGTTCAGCACCATCAGTATTTAAAAGTGAATTAAGACAATGGAGACGTCCTGGAAAAGGAAAGCTTATTCTGTGATTTTTTTGGATTTACAGAGGAGGATATTGATGAGACTGAAATGTGCTATGGGGACATTTGAATGCATTTGACAATCTTCTGCACTGGATCAAACTTGATGAGGACTGCCCCACTGCTGAATGTAAGAATGATGCTGATATTATGCAGTTCTTTATAGGTGCCAAGAGAAAACTAAGATCACAATCAACAGAAGTAGAATCTACTATTGACAGTGACCAGTAAGACCATCTGGAAAACCTGATGATATTTCCAAATCCATATATGCAATCAAGAATGGACTAATGTGGCTAGAAAGCCGAGACACTGAGCCCTTGAAAATTATGCAGCTGACAAACATCACAGACTTTGCCATATAAAAAAAAGATCAGGTCTCAAACTACATAAAATCACAAAATGATTTCAGTAGGGAATACATATCACATGAGTCAACAGTGCTTATCGTATTTGGATTAGTACTTTCTGTTTGTTTTAGACATCATGGGAATTTAAATGAATTACATAATAATAATAATAATAATGAGGACTTTGTATAGTGCCTAATCTTTAGAAGCTCTAAGCGCTTTACAACATTTGACAACACTTAAAAAAAAATAAATAAATAAAAAAAAACCCATATATAATGATATGATTACAAAAATAAAAACAAACACCACGAAAGTAGAAACAGAAAATATGCTGTAAATATTTAAGGCAAGGATACATTATTAGGTCTTTAAGTCTGTTCTTGCAGTTGAAATAGGTGAGTTTTAAGAGCACTCTTGAATGAGATCACTGAGTCTTTGTGTCTAAGTGCAGTGGGCAATTCGTTCCACTTTGCTGGGCCCTGGTATGCAAAAGAGCGTTGTCCATATGATTTCATCTTCATAGTGGGAATACTGAGAATACGAGTGTCAGAAGAGGAGCGTAAGCATCTTGCAGGTGTGTACACATGGGTGAGGTCAGATAGGTATGTTGGACTGGAGCCCGTCAGTGAAACGTAGCACAGAGAACAAATTTTGTGTTTAATTCTGGATCGTATGGATAGCCAGTGTAGGGTACAGAGCAGGGGAGAGGCGTGCTCTGATCGTGGTACTCTAAGGATGATTCGAGCAGCTGTATTTTGAACTTTTTGAAGTTTCTGAAGTAGATATTGAGACGAACCAGACAGAATTGAGTTACAATAGTCCAGTCTTGAAAGTACTAAGGAACACACAAGTGTTTTAGTGGCATCAACTGAAAGATACTTGCGAATGGAGCTGATTCGTCTCAGCTCAAGATATGCAGCCTTGCATATGTTCATGACATGTTGATGCAATGAGAGAGTACTGTCAAGAGTGACACCGAGGTTTCGTACTGACTGTGTGAATTTAATGTTGGTGTTGCTGATATTTATTGTCTGAGGTAAAGGATGTGAATGAGAAAGTCTTTGTGTTGTAATCAGGATGGCTTCAGTTTTATCATCATTCATCTGCAGCTTGTTACATGTCATCCATGATTTCACATCGGAAATGCACCTCTCTACGCCTTGGATGGTAGCTTCAACTTCAGCTGGATGGCTAGATTTGTATATTTGGGTGTCATCAGCATACAATTGGTGAGACACTGGATGATGATCTATGACACTTGAGAGTGGCTGAGTGTATAGAATGAAGAGAACAGGTCCAAGAACAGACCCCTGTGGAACACCACAGCATAGATCAACTGGGCTGGAGTGTTTTCCATTTGCGGACACAATTTGTGTCCTGTTGACCAAGTAGGACTTGAACCATAGTAAGGCCGTATCATGAATGCCAAATACATGCTGGAGACGGTGAAGTAATATATCATGGTCTATAGTGTCAAATGCTGCAGACAAGTCAAGGAGAGTGAGGACTGTAATCTTTCCGCTATCCAAAAGCAGAGAGAAGGTCATTGACTACTTTCAGAAGAGTAGTTTCAGTACTGTGGCAAGGGCGATATGCAGACTGTACATTGCTAAAAAAGACTGTTTGAATTCAGATGAGATACAAGTTGGGATAGAACAACTTTTTCTAAGATTTTTGACATGAATTGGAGATTAGAAACTGGGTGGTAGTTCTTTAAATCATTATGGTCAAGTGTTGGTTTCTTCAGCAGAGGCTTTACAATGGCAGTTTTGTAAAATGATGGGAATTCCCCAGATGAGAGAGAGGTATTAATAACATCAGTTAGTGAAGGCAGTATTGGATCCAAGCACTCTATCAGCAGTGACGTCGGAATCGGATCCAGTTCACATGACTCTGGTGCACTCTTCATCACGATTGTACATACTAAATCCATTGAGACAGGTTCAAATGCTGCTAACGGTTGCCACTGAAATTCTGTATCGCAACTGTATGGTGACGACGAGTCAACTGAAATTGTGTTGTCAAGTTTATCTCTGATGGTTTGTACTTTGTCACGGAAGAAATTTGCGAACAGGTCCGGAAGGTTGACTAGAGAGAAGGTAGCTGGAAGTGGTGTACATTTGTTCCTTGACATTAGCTTGTTAGTAATCTCAAATAGCTCTTTGCAGCTGGAACTTTCCATGATCTTAGTACTGTAGTGGGCTGATTTCGCTGCATGGACTATGTTTGTAACATTCTTCTCAGCGGCATCATAGATCTGCTTATGAATAGTGAGTCTGGTGGAAAGCCAAAGCCTCTCAGCTTTACGGCAGTCTCTTTTAGAGTGCGAAGCTGGTCCCTAACACTGCTATACCATGGAGAACACTTCTGAATTGCTACTCTGCACTTGGTTGCTGGGGCATGTTTGTCGAGCAATCAACGCAGGCAGTTATCAAGTTGTTCTGCTGTAGTAGGTAAGCTAGTTGTTAGGTTTGCTAGAATGTCATGCATTAGTTTGGTTCTGTTTATCATACGGAGGTTTCTCTTAGTAGGGGATAAAGGTGGAGGGTTAGGGACTGATACGTCAAGATGGCATATAATGCAGAGGTGATCTGATGCAAGTTCGTGGGACACCAGGGAGGACTGAAGAATATTATCATCAGGTCTGTAAAGAATCCAGTCTAATATGCGACCATGTTTATGGGTGGGTTGGCTAACTGACTGGTTGAGGTTGAAAACGTGAATGGAATCTAGGAGTTTCGATGTGCATGGGTTTCCAGGACAGTCAAAGTGAAAGTTGAAATCTCCAAGAATAATCAGGTTGCCACCTATCGAATTTCCATACTCCAGGAGATTTGGAAACTGCTCCAAAAAGAGAGATTCTGTCAGCTTGTTTTTTCTACTAGGAGGAGGGCGGTAGAGGCAGAAAAAATGGACTGACCTTTGTTCCAGTGTGAGTGTAGTTTGGACTCGTTCAAACGATGTGTGGTCGAAATTTAAAGTTGTAGTGTAGTTAAGACGGTTGATCATAGAGGTCTGTGCGATGACAGCAATTCCACCTCCGTGAGAGTGGCAGGGGAACGACTTGATGGAGTAACTGGTGGGTGTTAGATCCGCGCACTTGGGTTCATCGCCTGATGTTTTTAGCCATGTTTCTGTCAGGAAAAAGACGTTGATATTCTGATCGTTGATAAAATTAACTATTTCTGTGCGCTTTTCCGATGGTCCTACTGACTGGGCATTGAATAATGCGATGCGCAGCTGTATCTCTTCGATAGCTGACACAAAGGTTGACGATTTAATTGGAATTTGGATTAGGTTGTCTAAATTAACGGCCGAATTTTAAATTTCTGCTCCGGAAAGGGCAAAAGGGAGATAACTGGAATTCTTCTCCCTGTTCTACGCCGGCCAGCTTTGAAAGTTTGTTATCTTCTTGTTTTGTTGCTGTTATTCTGTATTTTGGAATCGCTAAAAAGCATGCTGCACATGATGTGATATACATATATATTCCAAGCCAAATGCTGGATCAAAAATGCAGCCTCCTTTGTGGTAACAAGCACTGCCAACCCTGTGCATTACTGCTTATTTGTGTCTGTGGATCTCACTCATTATCCAACCCATTCAAGACCATAATGATATATATGCATATCATCCAAGTTTGATCAAAATTGGATCCCAAATATGGCCTCAAGTGGTAAGAAGGTTAATCAATCAGATCCAAAATCATCTCATTAACCTGCATGCGTCTCACTCATTACTGAAATGGTCAGAGAATCTGATGCTATAAAGTCACATTTGAAGTTTGATTAAAACTGGATCAGACATATGGACTCTAGAGTGGTAAAGGGGAATTACTGACAGGTGTACATGATGGACAATACACACAGGACACATGGCCATACCATAAGCCTACTTGACCTTAGGGCCTGGTGAGCTAAAAACTGTCATGCTTGATGATTTAATCATCTACTAGTGTATTTTATTGGTGCATGGTTGACTTAGGTCTTGATGACCTGGACTCTCTCAATGACATGGACTTTATGTATGTGGTCTTGAACTAAACAGAAGTCAATATTTTCTAGTTAGTCTTACCTGAGCATTTATAAAAAAAATTTATTGCCCTAAATGCAATCCATCCACAAAGCCTGGTCCATGTATGTGGTTTAGAACTAAAATTATTATGCAAACAAAATTCTTATTTTAGTCATAATAACCTTGATCTTTGACTTTTTAACACCAAAATCAATATGATTCCTTCTTACCCAATGTGTATGTTAGCCACAAACATTTGGGAAGGTAGATGGTCAGGAACTGAAATAATTATTGTGCAGAATCAAGTTTATTTTTTCAGTCATAATGGCCTTGGCAGCTGACTTTTTTGTATCTTAAAATCAATCAACTTCTTCCATACCAAAGTTCAAGCTACCCACCAGGTTTGGTCCAAGAATGTGATATAGAACTAATGTTACTTTGTGGAAACCATCTGTCTTCTTAATGTCAGTGAACATGACTACTGATTCTAAAACCAATCGGGTTCTACCTTACCACAAATGCAAACCTATCACAAAGATTGGTAACTGTAGATGGTTGAGAACTCAAATTATTGTATGGAAACCATTTTTCTTCCTTCAAAGTTTTTCCAGTCAATGACCTTGACCTCTGATTTTCTTACCCCAAAATTGATTTTTTTTTCTAACTCCAAGCGCAAATCATCCACAAACTTTAGTAACTGGAGATAGCTAAGAACAACAATTAAAAAGCAGAAACAAAATTTTAACAAGACCTAAAAACATAACATAATACACTCTGTATTATGATGTATGTATATAAATAAAGCTTACTTTCAGTGCACATGTGGTCATTATGATGTCCTCTAAGGCTGATATTTGTAGTGGTCTGACAATTGACAGCATTCTGTCCACTCTCATCAACATATTCTTCCTAAAATAAACAAAGTGCAACTGAAAATACACACAAGTTGTTTTGACCAACAACCATCCAGACAAATTTTGTACCATCGATTACGAAGAGGCATCTTTACTTGTGTATTAACATGTGCTGAATGTTTTCTTCAAAAACTAAAAGTCATCGATTTTTCGTTCCATATTTATGTAGGTTCTAAGCCAATGCATATGATTCAAGATTAAATTTAAAATTACTGCATTTTACTTTGTATAATACACTCATTTTTTTTTTACCTCATTCTCTTTCAGGTGGCTAGGGAGTGCATGTTTTATAATAGAACTAAAAACAAAGTCTTTTTCAAGGTTGAACTCATAAATGGATGAAGGCACTATGCCTAACAACAGGTGCTGCCACAAGGTTGAACTCATAAATGGATGAAGGCACTATGCCTAATAACAGGTGCTGCCACAAGGTTGAACTCATAAATGGATGAGGTACTATGCCTAACAACAGGTGCTGCCACAAGAGTGTGCTGGTGTTCAAGATTAACATTTTCTCAAAATGGAAACCTCATTACACCTTGTACTTTTTCTCTTTTCATATGCAAAAAGTTGAGATTACTTCTAAATGTATTCACAGTTCAAAGGTCCAATGGGCCACAGCTGACCAAGTGGTCTAACATTCTCACCTTTACTGATCACTGCCATCTCACCTCTGTCCACATGGGTTCAGCTTTTGGGATGAGCCAATGTGGGCATGTGAGAAAGATGCCACTAGGTTTTCATGGTTCAGTCGTTCTTACGGGGTTTTTCTCTAGTTCTTCCTCTGCTAATTATAATGGCCACCATGCATAGCCTATCTTGCACTAAGAAATGGTATTAAACCCAAAACAACAACATCAACTGTCCGTATTTGGTGTAAATGACTTTGGGGATTTTCCACATCTTCTGCAGAAATAAATAATATTATTTTTAAAAATGCAGAAACACTCAAATACACTCACCTATGCCTGCTTTTGAAATACTTTAGAGTTCTTTTATGATAATAATGGTAAAATGTGTGTGAATATTTGAGTAAAAGTTCAAATTGTGTCCTTTGTTTTTTACAGTCACTACTGACAGAAGAACCATAACTCTTTCTGGCACATGGCTATGTAAACAATGAACATAAACTGGGAATAAAAACACATGAAAACTTTATTTTATGAAAAAGCAGACATTATACCAAGAAATGAAATTATACAAATGTAAAGTCATTATACTAAAATTATTGAAATATTTAAGTATAACATTTTTTGTGTAATTTATCTTTAAGGTTAGATTTTGATGTATGACATATAATTACTGACACATTATCAATGTCTAGTAGTACCTACTCTAAGTAGGATTCTTGACAGGAGACACTGGTATTCAAATTAAAATTCTTCCATTTAGTACACATGAAAATGAGGTAAAAGTTACCACTTTGCTGAATTTGGACTAAATCCAATTCATGTCATTTTTTGAATATCAATATAAACAGTCATAATGAAGAACAGAAATTCAATCCATAGCATTTCTCAACTGATAAAACATAATCATAAATATTTCCTGAGAACTAACTCAGTGCCAGCTCCTTTTCTCTCAATTTCCAACATCTGAACACTTGCATCTGCTTAATGAACTGTGCAACAATTGCTCAAAATAATGGTCAGATTGGGGGGGGGGGGGCTGATTGTTTTTAAAGATAAGAAAATTAACCAAATGTGTCTTATAACCAAATTTAACATTATCAATTTACTAAATTGTTATTTCAAATCAACATGTATTGAATATGCACAGTGCTCAAAGTAAATTTTTTTTTATACACAGGCCCCAGGCTTCTGACTTGAATGAACTCACAAGCCTGGACTCCAATTTCCACATGCCCAAAATTTCCCTTTTCTAATACTGTCACACAACGTTGCATTAGCTACAACTCGAATATAAATTCAATAGGGTTAAAGGCGGTGTGAAGGTAATGCAAGAGTCATTAGTGTTCATCACTACACTCAGTAGGGTCCGGATGGTCCTGGTGTTCAAACTTCTCTGCACTATGTGCAATGACATAATAGCCCCCCCGCCCCCTCTTTTTTATTCTTTTTACGCAGCATAGGTCACAAAGTAAAACTCCATCAACCAAGAGTTCTGAAATTTATTTTTGTTGGGCTTTGCTGATAGCTAATTGCTTCCAAAATCGGAATCATAAATGAATTACACTTGAACACTATTCCAACTACTGAAATGATCATACTTTGCATTCTATAAAGACAGTAAAATCCAACTTCAAAGAAACATTGCCGCTGTTCACAAACTTATCAAAAATATAATATATATGGCTTAAACTTTCTCATTCAAGGCAATAAGGTAATAACTTTTGTTAATGTACACGCATGTTGCATCTCTTTCATTTACCTATAATGGGTTGTTCCACTTCCTGATCCTAAATTTGCAAATTAGCACAATGGGCTCACCCACTGCAGCCTTCAACCAAATCTCATTAGCTATTGTTTGCTAATTAAGAAATATGTGAAATGGTGGATTATACCTGACCTTTTTGTCTTTAATTGTTTCTATTTAAACTGTCCATGGGATAGTTTTACATCATCTCAAATCATGACTGTTTGCTGTTTGTACTTGCTGCATGTAAAGGACATATAATGGAAGGGGGGGGGTTAAAAATTACTGAAAATCGTGTTTTTTCAAAACTCGACTGTGGGGTAGGGGGTGAGAATACAAAAGCATATTTTTAGCATGACATGCCATGCTTCAATTTGATTAAAATCATATCTCAATTTCACAAAGGTGATCTGATTTAGATTGTGCCGTGTTATGCCAGGTATGCCAACATCCTGATAATATATTTACACACTTCATTGGTGCAATCAAAGTTTCCTCAGACAAATTAAACATTTGTTGGACAAGCCCAACAGGTACCTCACCTTGAATACAGGACAAGCCCGATCTAAAATTAGAGGGGCCCTGGGCTATCAGAATTTTTTTAGCACTGATGCACAATTGGTTTTAAGATTAATTCAGTTTTGAAACTGTGTATCGATTGGCCAATGAGAAGATAGTATTACATTCAGTGCGTTCCACTTGCATATTAAGCAGGTTCAATAATGTCTATGTCAAATGCAAGTGTGGAAAAATGGACTGGCATACCTTAAAGATAAGACAGAATGCCAAACTTGGACAGTTATACAAAGTCAAACACCTGAGCTAAACATCAGTACCAACTTTATTACCCTACGAGAAGAGTAGCTTGAAATACCAGCATTGATTTTGTTACAACTTCATGGTCTTAAAATAAGTAACAGAAAAGAGTGAAAACCAACAAGACTAGTAAAATTCAACATAAAATTTATTTCCCTAGAATACAAATTGAAAGTTTAAAAAAAAAAACTTACAGTATTATTTAGATCCCAAATAGTCCATAAAAGTTCTATCACAAGTCCAAATTACAGAGTTCCAAATGAATTCCAGTGGTGTTCCACATAAAATCCAATACTGATCATGATGATGTGCCAATAACCTTGAATGTGCTAATATGCCAACAGTCTTGATGTATCACAAAGATATAAATCCAAATGTTCTTAAATGAATTCACAGTAATTCAGTAAGAGTGATTTAGTTCAAGAAGTATAAAAAGCATTTTGAAATTCCAGTAAATAATTTAAATAGGTAAATCCTCCCAAGTTTTAACTTAATGAACACAACAATAAAACTGATTCTACTTTGGATGTTAAGGCAGGAATAAGTAATTTTAAAGTAAACAATATTAATATAAAAAGCTATGACACACAATAACAAAACCAGGATAAAAGTCAACTTCTCTTTAAAACATTCAAAGTGGTCAACAAGATCAGGAATTTCCAACTCAAAAATTAATGTTGTAAACTCAGATACAAGTAAACATGTTTACCTCTATTAATAATGATCTGAATATTCAATCTGATTAAAATCAGATCTCCACTGTTTTACATGAAGATCTGACAGTGACCGCTTAGGGTCATGTTCTGGTAACCTATGTTATTACCATAATCACAATTTTATCAACCAATCAGAGGATGTCTTATATCTTCACGTCTGGAGGCTGAGCAGTGTGGATTAAGTGCATGAATGTGTATCAAATGATTTGATTCACTTTCAGATTTTTGAAAGATGCATTTCCATTGGTTAATTCAAAGGTCACGAGAACATAACCTTTAAGCGGTCATCATCAAATCTTCATGTAGGGCAGTGGATATCTGATTTTAAGCAGACTGCTGAATATTTCATCTACAATCATAGAGAAATATCACCTCTGTATTATTCTGTTTAGAAAATAAATGTCACTAGTCAGGTAGGACCTTAACTTGATTACTGACAAAGGTAATATATACATAACATATAATCACAGAGAAAAACCAACATACAATACAATTATACATAACAATTGTTAAATAGGTCACACGAGAAGGAAGAGAGGTGTCCTCCATTGTATTTTGTTTATAGTACATGCATGACTTTCATGTAAATTTAAAGAAACAATACGAGACCCCAAGTGTGTGTGCCTTAAGAATACGATATTTCATGAAAAAATGTATTGGTGGCACCTGGTAAGAAGCACAGAAAGACTTCAGAAGTACCTGGAACATATCAAAAGTCAATTCATTAGTAAAGCTGAATGTTCACAAAATATTTCCATATAACGTCATGTACAAAATATATCAATTACAGCTTGAAACAATGAGGCCAAGAATTCAAAAAAGTGACCAAAGACCAATCCTGTGAAGAAAACATTAAAGTTTCTTATATTCTCTAAAAACATCATTTCACTGTTCTTACTATGCCCTTCTGTTGTAACATCCATTGCACATCACATTGCAACTACCATATTTGCTGTACATACTGAGCAAGATAAAATAATACATTTTTTCCTGTCCCAGAACTTACGGTGAAACTTTTTTTTCCACCTAGGTTATATGTCCCAAGACTTAAGAAACAAAATAAATTTGTTCTGAATTTGCACACCACTCCCCTTACACGTTGCAATAAAATAGATGAACAAAACACTTATTTGATACTGTTAGCATTTATTCCTCTTTTTTTTCATCATGAGCATTAATGAAAAAATATATCCACAAACTCTGTTTATGTAGTGTACCATAGGCAACCATACTGTAGCATGTATTGCTTATGTCAGATTAGCACAACACATTGTTCATTGAGGTAAACATAGAGAAACAAATCGTGTTTGGTTGTACTTAGAGGTATGAACAAAAAAAATATCCGACTGAAAACTTGATCCAACAAAATCACAAATAAGAGAGAAATAATCAACCGATTGCTTGAAGGCATTGGCCTTTCACTCATGATGCAGTGTTTAGGTGCAAAATAACCAAGATTGTATGATATCCGGGTTAACTATTTGACAGTATCTCGCAAATAAAAATCATTATTTGAAAATACATTCACCTGAGTGCAAATGACAATCTTTTTGCTGGCATGGGCACAAAAAAGTATTATTAAAGCAAGTTATTGTTGTGTATAATATCTAACAGCAGATATCAATGCCTGTTTGTATTACTACAGATGCCAAGCAAATAGAAGCCTGAGTGGTGAATAAACACAACCAGCAGCCAGCAATAAACTCATTGTTTGAACTTGCTGACAGGATATCAAATACAAAGGTTAGTTTTTTTAAAAAGCAAGCTGACCTCAGACACCGACATTGGATACTTTTCAGTGTGCCGATTTTTTTTTAAGGATATCAAATACAAAGGTTATTTTATTACAAAGTAAGCCAACTTCAGAAGCTGACTTTGGATTCTTTTAAGTGTAACAATCTTTTTTATTATACAAAGTCAGCCGACATAGGGAACTGACTTTGGTTCCTTTTCACCAGTATTCATGGGAATTTTGAAAATAAAATGAAACAATGGAACAAGTTTTAATGTGATACAATATAGCGCTTCGTGCAAGGATATTGATGACCCAGCGTTGCCAGGAAGATTTGGAGAAAATAAAATCATTTGATGAATTCGTGAGAGGCAGAAGAGAACATGATTTCACTGACAATATGATCATTAACATGGATGAAATTCCAGTGTACTTTGATCTCATTCTTGGACTGTCTGTCAATAAGATGGGGGTTGAAAGTGTGAGAATTAGCACGACTGGTACAGATTTTAACAAATCTCACTTTAGGCCTTGCAGTTTCCACTTCAGGAGATTTATTTCCTCCAATGATACTTTTTTCATGGCATGAGAAACCTACAAAAATATTCATACAATGAAAACATTATGGTACATTTGAAGGAGAATGGTTGGGCTGATGAGATGGTGATACTGCAGCGGATTAAAGTGTTTATCTCGGGTAGAGTTTTAAAATTTTTTTATAAAATTTAAGTTGGCGTGCATTTTCGAACAATTTTAAAGATGTCCCACAACTCACGACTCGAAAAAAACGATGTGTACCAGAATATGCAGTGCACACAAATTTATGGTGTCCCAACAAACACGGTATCCCGACATACACGGTAAATAAGGGTAAGTTGTTTACCGGTACTAACTAACCTTATTAATTAATTAAATACTGCTTAAAAATCCCCGATAGGCCTTTAAGTTGATCTTTTCATTCCTTATGTTCATAATCTTGCTTCATGTCGCATGGGTGAATGGTCTAAAGAGCTTTACTAAAGATCACTGCCATCTTGCTTCTTTCAAGTTTCAGCATGGTTTCGATCCGAGTGTGCGAGAAAGCTTACCAGTAACTTCCATTGGGTTGGTGGTACTTCCCATGTTTTTCCTCCACCAAATATACTGGCCGCCATGTATAGACTCTCGCGTGCTGAATATCTGACATTAAGCCCATAACAGCAACAACATCATCGTTGCAATTCATCGCGATGTGTTTCGTTCTGCATCTCTACCGGAAACATATGTACATGACGACGGGTGCTTTGCTGTTCTAAACTGTGCAATTTGCCGCACTGAAACGGAATAAGTATGTATCTGTAAAATTTTATTATTCAATAAGTGAGGATCTAATAAAAACAAAAACAAAATTGCTTGTGTGTTAATTTCTTTATTGCTTAAATTGTAATATAATATTTTATAATTCAAGTAGTTTTAATGTTCTTATCATAGGCACATTTAGGGGGCATCCTTTTCGTGACTACAGTTTGTATGTTATTGACACACATCGTGAAACAAAATCCAAACTGAATGTATGGAATTGGAAATTATTTTTTTTCTTTCGAAAATGAATTGGTTCTTATTTTTGTTTCTCATCTTAAAATCATTACTTTGCAATGATAACTTCTTCATTGGCTTAGTGTGGTCTTTTCAAGGCAATCGGCAACGGCTGAACCTATGATGTGCTAAAAACATGATTACTAGCGTTCTGTCTAGGTAAATCTACAATTTATTTTCTCTCCTTCGGGAACAAAAACCTTGGTTCTTTCTTTATTTCTCATCTTTAACACAATATTTGATACCTCTTTGTTACAATACATGAGTAATGTCTAACTGACTCTTCGTGTAGTTTTTAACGGTAATCAGAGACCAGTGAAGCTTTGATGTGCCAAAATAATTGCAATATATTGTCTTGGTAATTTTATAGCTTGGTCACGGAAAAAATATTTTAGAGGATGTCACGATGGTCCATATAAGTATAAATACTTGGTATGTACATATAGATTAGTTCGTTGAATCTGAACGAGTATAGTCAGTATCAATATGGGCCGTGTAAGACACCTGTACATTGCAAAAGAATAACTAACAACCATCATTGCCAATGCAGAAGCACTTGGTAACAGAGCCGCTTAGAGTTCTATGCCAGGAATAATGACAGACGAGGACATATGGCAATAGTGAAGACGACGACGAGGAATTCAATGGATTAAAAGCAGATATATTATTACCTTACCTGTAAATACTTGTATTTTTGGTTTGCTTTGGTGTTTTCATCTTCGCGAACCAAGGTTCCGATGTGATAACCTTGTAGATAGGGTTATAGCATCGGAACATTGGCTAGAGAAGATTTTGTTTTATGTCATCATTTTGGTGTCATCTTTCCTGGCATTAAACTCACTCCCAGCGGCTCTTTTTCCATGTGCTTCTGTATAGGCAATGATGGCACAGGTGTATGATGTTTTATGAATAAAGTACGATGAAAATCTGTGACGATTATTACCTGTTGTCACACATTTAATCGTATTTTATTGACAAAACGTCAGACTCCTATAATGATGGTTAACTTGACTTTCGCAGTGTACGAATTTCTTACATGTCGATACTTTGACTATATTCGTCCAGATTCATCATTGAACACAAGATGGTATAATGATTTGGACCATCGTGACATCCCCTGAAATATGTTTCCGTGATTAAGCTAGATTTGACCAATTATGTTTGGCGCATAAAAGCTTCAGTTGGCGCTGATTAACTTTAAAAATCACCCCGATGAGGTAATTAAACACTGTTCACTCTATTGTAACAAAAAATGTATAGAATACTGTGGTTTAAGATTAGAAACAAAACAAAGAAGAAATGGTCATTCGCTGAAGAAAAGTAAATTTTCAAATTGATCTTGACATAGCGTAACTATGGTTTAGCGCATCAAGCTTTAGCTTGTGCCGATTGTTTTGAAAAGACCACAATACACCAATGAAGCATTGATCATTGTACAGTCACAAAGTAATATACTTGACGGTACAAAATATGTCTGGAGGGTTGTTGGTCAAAACAATTTTGTGACTGTCAATGTAGCATTGATTACTGTACAGTCACAAAGAAATATCAAACACTATAACTTTAAATGATAAATAAAATGAAGAAACAAATTGTTTCCAAAGGCAAAACATATTTGCCTATTTCATACAAAAATTGTAGTCACGAAATGTTGCCCCCTAAATGTGCCTCTGATGAGAACATTAAAACTACTTGAATTCTAAAATATTATATTGCAATAAAGAAAAGAAGTCGAACTTTATTTAATCCACATTTATTGAATACTGGATCTGAATGTATAAAGTGCAGTGCCAGTTATTGCATAAATCTGCACCGGAAGAGAGACCAACTAGAAAGCTAGTAGTGTTGTTCAACGGCTGTCTTGAACACAGAGGCTTGTATTCATGCTTATAATTTACCTGTCATACATGTATTATATAATTATTATATAGTACATGTATGACAGGTAAATTGTAAGCAATAATACAAGCCCCTGTGGTCTTGAAGCTATTCACTGATTGCGCGCACACAACACTGTCACTCAGATGATTCCAGTCCATAATTGTTTTTATGAAGGAAGAATTTCAAACTTTCTACATAACATCTACTGGTACGGTAATCATACGTTTGTTCCGCTTCAGTGCGGCACTTTGCAGAATTTTAAAGCACCAAATTACCTTTGGACGGTTGCGTCAAATCGCTACAGAGTGATGTGAATGATTTGGTCTTGTGGATTTAATGTCATAATTCGTCACACGGTAGGCTACAAATGGCAGCCAGTATATTTTGTGGCGGAAGAACCACCGACCCACTGGAAGCAACTGTCATGCTTTGCCACATACCCATTTTAGCCACGACAAGACTCGAACCCACGCGGACACAGATGATGTCACTTGATTTGTAATAAGGTGAGCTCCAAAGACCACTTAGACCGGTGCTTCGATGTGAAATGAATCCAGTTTGTTACCATATGCAATTAAAGTACAAGGACTGTCAGTGTTTGTAAGCATTTATTTACTTCTTTAATAAGGCTAATGCCGGTAAACAACTGACTTAAAGTGCAACATAAACAGATGTTATATTCCAAATATGATGCCGACATTGTTGTAGTAGCCTGTATCCTTTCCGCTATAAAACACCAACCCCCTCGTGACGATAAGGCAATTAGGTAAAAAAAATAAAAATAAAAAAATATGTGTGTTATACAAACTAATATACATTGTAAAATTTTATCTTGAACCAAATGCATTGGGTTTAAACTGATATAAATATAGAACAAATAGTTGCCGGCTTAGTTTTTGAAGAAAACATTCTTTCAGCCCCTGTTAATACACAAGTAAAGATGCCTCTTCATAATCGATGTGGACTGCTCCAGTGGCCTAGTGGTTAGAGCACGGGGGCACAGGCACTTGATTCTGGGGTAAAGTAATGTGTACACTCACCAATTAACAACATTGTTAATTGGTGAGTGTACACATTACTTTACCCCAGAATCAAGTGCCAGTGCACTGGGGTTCGTTACAAAGAAAATTAGGAGTATCCGTCCATGACATGAATCAAGGGATGGGGGGTCTAACCTGTAACAATATGCTGGCGATCGTGGGTTCAAAACCCAGCCGAGTCATACCAAAGACTTATAAAAAGCTGCCTCTCTATGCACTCAGCATTAAGAGGTTAGTGTTAGGACCGGTTGGCCTGGTGTCAGGATAATGTGACTGGGTGGGACATCATGCTACATGTCTGCAGTATGATGTCCCAGTGTTAGACATCACTATCAACTGCCACAGTGCAGACATCTTAGCAATATGACCAAAAAATTGTTAAAGCTATTAAAAATCAAAATCACACACACACACACACACACACACACACACACACACACACACACACACACACACATAATTGACATTGCAAATTTGCCTGGAGGGTTGTTGGTCAAAACAATTTTCTTATTGTTCAGTTGCACTGTATTTATTTCAGGAAGAAGAGTGAATGAAGGTGGAAAGAATGCTGTAGATAGACTGCAACAAAAACCATTATGGGAGAGATCATAATGACCACAGCTATGCTAAAAGTAAGCTTTGTTTCTATGCACCCTCCTTAATGCAGAAAATATTATGTTGTATGGCCATCTATTAAAAATTGTTTCTGCATTATAATTTGTCCATTTCTCCATTTACAAAACCTTGTGGATTCCTTGTGCTTGGAATAAGTTGTTATTTTGGGTTTAATTCCATTTCTCATTGCAAGATAGGTCATACTTGGCAGTCAATATAACTATAGGAGGAAAATCCACCGACCCATGGAAGATACTGGTGAGGTTTCTGACATTGGCTGAACCCAAGATTTGAATCCATGTGGACAGAGGTGAGGTGGCAGTGATTGGTAAAGGTGACCGCTTTATACCACTTGACCACCTGGTGAGAAAATCAGATTTTTGATGTAGTCCACATTTTATATCATCTCTGATCTGATTTTTAAGAAACAGTCTGTCTGGTCCCATTCCACAATGATCCTTGTAAAGTATTTGTTCAGTATATTATTTAACACATGATCTTTGTAAAGAGTGTTCTGATTGGTCAAAAGTTTCTACTTATCCAATGAATCTTTGTGTAAAGGAAATTGATCAAAATGAAAAGAAAGAGGCATACTTGCAAAACATGGCATCTTGAGTTTTTGAGACAGAACAGGACACACTGGGTTTTCGATAAAAGTTTGAAAAAGATGTGGGAATGGGAATAGCATCAGTGGAAAGCCAGTGGAAATGTAGTTTTTTCAGTTCATAAGAAAACTCAATGCCAGAGGACTTGCATCTTTTGTGATCTTTGCAAGAATGATTTGACTTAAGCTATAATCATTATTGTTAGAGTTTGGAACAGGAGCTAGTACGTCCAAAAGAAGCTGCATACAATGAAATTGAATATCAGAAGTAAAAATTACAGCCAGTACAAGGAGGTGCTTGAAGGAAAAAATATACCTTGTTGACAATAAGAAAGATTGAATCCTGAGCCAAAAATGTCAGTGGTGACAATAAGGACGGCAAAAGAAATATTCGTCAAGGCTGCAAAAAGAGCAACACTGGCATATCAATATCAACAGGTTGTGTCCATTGGTGAAAGAGACAAGTGAATTTATGTGATTATTTGTATATAGTTGATGTATTTGAGTGTTTATTTTCCAGATTTTTTTCTGAAAAGATGAAAGTGTACTATAATATTTGCTGCAAAAATTGACAAATTATTTTGACTGAATTACTGTGTGAACATTGAGACCCTGTCGGGGAAGGACCCCCAAACTCCCTGCACATTTATTTTTCAGTATTTTTTTTATGGATGACTAAAATATCTCTGGGTAATGAAGAAGCTTATTAATTTTAGGATGAAAATGTCAGAGGACATGGTCATTATGACTAAATGAAGAAAGTTGGTTCTGCACAATAATTTCAGTTTTTTATCATGTGCCTTGACAAATGTTTGTGGATAACTTACACATTGGGTAAGAAACAATTCTGTTGATTTTGGATACAAGTATAGCCCCAGATATTGGAAATGTATTGCAGACATCTTTTTGGAACGCTCATGTGTTTTCATTGCAGCCATGCTTACAGACCACTCAATATTTTGCATACAGGCAAGGTTCAGTCTTGTATAACGGTGTAATAAATTCTGTTTTTTGTGTGCCATTTAGAATGAAAAATAGACTTTATCAAGAAATATATCATCTTGTTGTGCCAGCTATTATCTCAAAGCAAAATTATGTAATTCTTGTCCTTATACATGAGTCTGCCAAATTGATACTCATCAGTAGGAAAGGTACGAAATTTATTGCCAGATGGAAGCGCAGGAAGTATCTGAGTGACCTAAAAATTAATATTCCAAGGTTATCTATGCTTAGGGCCCCCCCCCCCAAATATGTGTTTCCAATTTCACAGGTTTTAAAATTAGGGTAGGCAGGTATTTTTTTAACATTATATATATTTAATGTGATATTTTTTTACCTGTGGGGGAAAAGTGCAAGGGTTGGCAGTGAGAAACAGGGACAGTCGGCCATTTGGAAACACATTTTTTTTTTTTGCTTGGCCTTACCATTGCATGGGACCATGTATGGATACCCCCCATGCTAGGTTAGATACAGGAAGTGATTCTTATATGATACACCATTCTCATTTTGTGTCTGATATGATGCAGTACTTGGCCTAGATTTTATGAGTATTTTTTCTTTAAAGCACTACTTACATACAAAATTTGTTACGAGACCATGTTTTATGCTTACCAATTAATATGGAAATCTGCAATAGCTGGGTTTGTCTTCAGCCATTGTTCAATCTTCAAAGTATTTCATTGCCCTAGTTGATCACCAATATTTGGGTGAGACCTATTTTTATCTAATGCATGCTTTTTTCCTTCTCAGATCTGCTTTAAAAAAAAGTGGGCCTGTCTATCTTCATTCCCTATTGGATCAATTTGTCCACCAAGTGCGAATGTTCGTATTAGATTAGTCATTATTGGAATTTGTCAAATGTATCACATCACTGCTTGTGGAGCACTCCCAAAAAACAAAGGAATTGTGAGTGACTTTGGTGACTGAATTAACAGGTGGTGCCTCTTAATTCTAAACTGCATATTTGAACATTATTTAAACCCAACATCTTGGTTATTTCAATGAACAATTTATGTCAGGTAGCATTTTTAACAAATTTTCTTCCTTCTAAACTTTAGTTAGATTGGAAGAATGTTGAAATTTATGAAAAACAGCAACACGGGGGGCTTGAAACAGTTACTGCAATTACACATGGTGGAAAGATCACTGATTGAAGTATTTTTAATGGATTTATGAGTGTATCTAATGCTGGCATTATATTACCAAATCAGTGGCATATTTTTAACATTATAGAAAACATGAAATTGCTATTTCATGTAAATATGTATCCAGAGCATCTTGATAAATTATCGAACATATTATTTTGGAACAGTAGCAAACTAATACAATATAATGATAGTAAGAATACAACAAAAAGTGTGAAAAGTCATTATTTGAGATTGTGCATGAAAACTTTAAACCACTTAGTGATGAACACCGTTAAGTCACCAGTGATGAAGGCCATGATTAGGAAGGTATCTTCAGGATTATAATGGCATCCCAGTTGTGAGATTTTATGTACCCCTTTCTAAGTCCAGAGAAGCAAACACCATTTAAATTATTGGATTTGTTAACAGCAGTACGAGTGTTGTTGGAGTGCTCATTGAGGGATCATTTGAGCTTTTTTGGACCAACAATGACTTAAAACACATTTTTCATAAGTTTGTTTATTTGTTTGTTGCTGATTATTAAAACTGCACAGCTTTATATTTACAACACACACACAGTATTGCAGCTTATAGTAATGAAAACATTAGATAAACTTTCATATATGTGTGTGTGTGTGTGTGTGTGTGATTAGGATACAATCACTGCAGGCCATTTCGATTTGTTCATAAGTATTAGTGCATGCACTGGCAAAGACCCACCAAATTGTGATTGTAGAAATGTCTGACCCTGTTGAAAACGATACAGAAGTCAGTAAAACAATAGCTGGGATTTAAGTGATTGCAGTTTCTAATCTTGCAGAAGTGAAAACAATAAGACAAAAGTTTCTCAGACAATGGTTTCCATTACATATATCCTTCCCAGAAGGGATTCAGCTGAGGTATCTCACACAAGTGTGTGTCAGACAATTATTCTAATCAGATATGAACCAGGTAAAGATGCACTAAAACTTCTTTCACAGATGTGTCCAGGGATCATACCAGTATTACAGAGCACCAGTATCTACATTGTTGAAATTAAAATTATTGTCCTTGTTTATATAATAATGCCACTTAATGTATCTAGTATCTCAAATCTGTGGATTCTTAACAGTGCTCATCTGATCCCAAATCACAATGATGAACGAGGAAATGAAAGCTTTTCAAGGATTCTTGAGATGTTGGACAAATTCACCAATGCAGCATCTGAATGGACTGTAGACAGCTAAAATACATTCCAACACCAGCATGTATTCCACAGTGAGCTGTAATCAATGTAAAAAGTGCTGACAATTGATATTTAGAATTGGCATTCTTTTCTGTGTTTTATCCCATGAACGATAACCAGGACCAGACCAGGAAGTTTGCTAATCTTGGATTGCCCATACAAATTACTGACTTCAGCAAGCTTATGAAATTTTAATTGTGGCATCGCTGTTAACATAATTGTTTGGAATATAGGCCTGCAGCCTATTCGGCAAACAATATACACATGCGGCACTTTAATATATAGTTGTTATTGTTGCATATCCCAGACTTGCTATATTAATGTTACATGTGGATAAAAGATTTTTTCTATGAGTAATGTACTGGCATAGTAAGTTCGAGGGTAAGATATTTCAATGCAGGTGTTGCTTGCAATATATGTAGTACCCATCTGCTACTTGATGAGCCTATCCTTTTCTGGGGTGGAATCGGTGAAAAGTTGCAGCACACTTTTATGCCAGAACCCAGTAGAAACATTCTGAAATTTACAGTGGCATAGGATGGCATAGCAAAAAACAAATAAATGTACCGCATATCATCCTGGCAGACTTTGAATGCTCGAACATTCCAGTGAGAAGCATTCAGGCAAATACAACACAAGTAGTGAAACAAGTCCCGTGAAGGTTTTGTTCTATTGTAGTTACATATGATGGGCAAACTAAATCACCAGTATTGTAGCATAATCAGGATTCAGTTAAGGTGTTTCTTAAATTTAAGGTGTTTCTTAAATTGTTTGATGTTATGGTGAAATTTTTCAGACAACAGCTGTCTTCCCCTACAGACATGCTTGTGATATATGATAACATTCACGGGTTTTCTGAATCTGTGATCACACTTTTATCTCTACTGATACCCAAGTATGTGATCACTGACATATTAATGGCATGTATAGAGGAGCAGTACACAGGCCAAGCATTGTACAGTTGCAAATTTACCCAAGTAAAAGAAAAACTCCTGTGATCATAACCTGCATGGGTATGATGGTCACCTAATTATGCCATTGTTGTGAAAACTTCCATTCAGTTCTCAAATAGAGGATATAAGCAGGCCTCCATAGAGTCAAATCATGTACAGGTCCGGCATCATACCTCAGTGATCTTTCCTGAACAGGAAGCATGGAGACAGGAAGGAAACCCCTACTAGGACATGCCCAGTGGGAAGCAGTTTTACATTCCCTATACATAATTCAGCATGACACTTATAAAGGGCCATTGACGATAAACAGAGTGGATTGTTTTTGCCTGGGTTTACTTTCTCATTCCCAAAAGAAATGACGAGATCGTTATGCCACCTATATCAAATATCCCGTTGGGGGGAAGTCCCTTTGCTATGGTTTGGGAAAGATTCGGCTCTGATGATCCATGAATCCTGCAAGTCATCTTATAAGGACTCCAGATCACATTCAGCACCCCTTGTCAGCTGCTTCATACGTCCCAAAAATACATTCAGGACCAACACTGTAGCAGGAATCTGCTCAGAATAGGGTTGTAGAGATTTTATGAAATGCATAGTCAAGACATTTTTATTCAAGACTATTCCTATTGCCAAATGCCAAATTAACACTTTGGCCAGTCATAGACTTAAGCTTTCTCAGCCCATTAATATGGGCACCATGGTTCAGAATGGATATGTCAAGACTAGTTTTAAATGTTGTTCATTATGAAGACTTTGCAATCGGTCTGGATTTGCAAGATATATACATACCTCCATGCTCCAGTACACAAATCCTACAGGAATTTCATATGGTTCACTTTCAGGAATACAGTATTTCATTCCATAGCACTATCTTGTGGGCTTAACATTGATCTTCACAAGAATTATGGTCAGAATAGTATCTCACTTCAGGACCATCTCCATATCCATGACATCCAGCAATGATACACTACAAAAAATGCAAAGTAGATTATATTTTAAGTCAACTCATGAATTCCCATTTTTCATGTATGGCCTGCCTTGAATTTCTTGTCAACAAGAATAAATCCGACATCCCATCTCAAAATTTTGCCCACTTGGGGATGGAGTTCAGAGTACATGATAAATGGTGTCTGTTTTCCTGAGGAAGGAGTGTTGAAGATGATCTATATGTTGTCTTTAATACAAACAAATTAATGCATTTAAGACAGAGAATTCCTCTGACTGGGTCTTAATGTAGCACTAGATCTCTTAGTCTTGGGTCGCCTGTACATCAGACCATTGTGATTGATCCTTTTTATACATTGGTGACTAGATAGAAGCAGGCCTTAGTGTCTGATTCTATGAGGACCCATCTCAGCAAATGAGAGAAGCTCACTTGGCTCTTGGCGGATGTTCCTTATAGGTAAAGACTCCAAGGAGGCTAGCACAAAGGGCAGGGGTACCCACTTCCTGCAATTGTTTTGGGAAACCAATGGGTTGTGGCTTCATCAGTCTGACTTAGTATATCAGCTCCTAGAGATGAATGCCACAGTGAATGTACATCATTGGTGACTTGACATACTGCATGGAAAGGGAATACTTATTCTGTCTAATAATGTAACTGGGGTAAATTGTCTCAGAAGGCAAGGGGAGAGAGACTAAATTACCAGACCTGTGAATTTAGTTTAGGATTTTCTCAGGTGGTGTCATCAATGATGAATCTACATTCAAGTCTGTTACATTCTGAGGAGGCTTGAGATATTGATGGACTTTCCATCATCAGTTAGTCCAAACCAAATGGTCAATTCACCCTCTTTATTCTGAAAAATCTGTGCCCTCTGGGGCCAATCACTCATGCTTCAGTTTCTGGTAAGATGGAATGAAAAGAGTCCAACCTTTTCTCTCCAGTCCCAATTCTGAAGGCCTGGGTAGTCAACATTCTTTCCTTGGATTGCAGTGGTATGGATGGATACGCTTATCCTCCAGCACCTCTGATCCCAAAGATCCTGCAATAAGGAACAGAATCCAAGTATTGACTTATCCTGACTACTTCCTTTGAGTTGGCAAAACAACTTGTTAAACCTGGAACTGGAAATTCCAAGGAAATTTGGGGTCTTTCCTTGCTTCATTAGACAAACCCATTGACAGGTGTTTCATTTGAACCCAGATCTATTGAACTTGGATGTCTTGATCAAATCACACAAACAGCAAAAAGGCAAACATTTTGCAGAATAAGTGGTATACAGAATCTCTTGTACAACCAAACCCATCATTTTCTGACATTGGTGCAAACGGGATTGCATCACTGTACTTAACATATTGTTAGCCCAGTTAGCTCCATTTTATGAAGCAAAGAAGTTAACCCCCAGTACTTTAAAAGGATACAGTTTTTACAATCTCAATGTTTTAGCATCATGAAAAGAGGGTTATAGAATAGAACAAAGACCTTTATGACTTTCTGACTTTAATCTATCAAGATTACAGCTTTGGCATTGTGCTCAAATTGGAATGTACATTGGGTTTTGACATCAAGTTGTCTTGAGCATCATTGGCTCGTGTCTTTTGTAAGACCTGCTTCCTAGTTAATCTATAGCTACAGCAAGCAAAATCAGTGAAATACATGCCTTGTCGGTCAGTCTGAACTGTCCACAATTCATTAGACAAGTTTAGATTCAATTATGATAGCCAATACTTTCATTATCAAAAAGTAGACTCTCATCTGTAGGCAGGCAGTCATTCATGCTTAAACCTCATTTGTAGTTGGACCTTTCACCTCAGGGTCATCTGCAGGACCCAGTGAGGACCTTGATTTGGTATCTGAAATGAAATGAGCTGCTGGAAAGCGGGAGATATCGCTCATTGATACTTTTGAAAGATGGAAACATTAATGTTTCAGGCCAGGCAGTGTGTTCCTGGGTACAACAGATTATTTGCTTCACACATAGATAATTAACATAAGGTCAGATGAAGTTTTTGAGCATTTTGGCTTGTGGTTAGGCCAGGTGCCACAAGCCATTGCATTCAAATGCAGGTGTTCCTTAACGGATATTATACAAGCTGTGGATGGAGGGCAAAGATGGCTTTCACAAGCTTATGCCTCTGAGATCTTGTACCCCAAAAATGGGTCAGTTTGACCTGGAGGGAATTATGGCAAGAGCACAACAGATTACTTTCCCAGTTCATTTGGCTGCTTCTAAGTGATGTTGCCTATCAACACTTATCACAGTGACCAGTACTTGCTATTAAAAATATTGACAACTAATTATGTATACAAGTTTTGTGAATCAGTAATTATTAGAGGAATGTAAGCCCTACTTGTTCAGCTTCTTGTATCTGGTATAGTTTGCTGAAAATGTATTTTCATATACAGTGTTTCAAAGAATAATAAGAATAAAAAAAAATAACCAAAATGTAATGTTTCTTGCAGATACTATAACATGTATTTAAGACCCTCACTGTATGTATGACTAAATTTTCAGTATGAAATCTTAATGTTGATAATATCAGGGTGGTTTCCACAGGAAATATTGTGTATGTGTATGTTTGTGAAAAGGTCTGTATCCTTTAGCATGCATTTATTTTTAATTTTATTTCTTTTCAGATGAGATAAAGTCAGAGACACAAGCAAGAGGAGTCAGCATCATATGGGAGCTCAAGTACTGACCTGAACCAACTGGCCAACTTTGCATTCAGCTGGCGCTACAGGAATGAGAATCTAGCCAACCTACTTACTCCTAGCACAGCTTGTAAGCACGTTTTCTTGGAGTTTTAAACTTAAGGATTCCTAGTTTAAAATATTTTATATAAAAACTATAAGCCAATTTGGCATACATCCCAGTAAACCGGCACAATTTATGATGGAGTATTCCACTAGTCATGACTTATTTTTGTGACATATTACAGGTGTTAAGTGGAAAATAACCCAACAAAACAGTACATGTAATTGTTTTTGTTGTTTGTGTCATAGAGAGATGTACTTCATGGTTTATCAAATGCCAAATGGATGCCATCTTATTGTGCCCAACCCTTTTCTATCAAATGTGAGATGGATTTCAGTCAGCTTATTGTGCCCTGCCCTTTTCTATTAAATGCCAGATGGATTCCAGTCAGTTTATTGTTCCCTGCCCCTTTCCATCAAATGCCAGATGAATTTCAGTCAGCTTATTGTGCCCTGCCCTTTTCCATCAAATGCCAGATGAATTTCAGTCAGCTTATTGTGCCCTGCCCTTTTCCATCAAATGCCAGATGGATTCCAGTCAGTTTATTGTTCCCTGCCCCTTTCCGTCAAAAGCCAGATGAATTTCAGTCAGCTTATTGTGCCCTGCCCTTTTCCATCAAATGCCAGATGAATTTCAGTCAGCTTATTGTGCCCTGCCCTTTTCCATCAAATGTCAGATGAATTTCAGTCAGCTTATTGTGCCCTGCCCTTTTCCATCAAATGCCAGATGGATTCCAGTCAGTTTATTGCTCCCTGCCCTTTTCCATCAAATACCAGATGAATTTCAGCCAGCTTTTTGTGCCCTGCCCTTTTCCATCAAATGCCAGTGAATTTCAGTCTGCTTATTGTGCCCTGCCCATTTCCATCAAATGCCAGTGAATTTCAGTCAGCTTATTGTGCCCTGCCTGTTTCTGACATATGTCTGACATAGTATTTGCATTTTCATCTGTTCATCAGTTCTTCCATCTGCGTGCAGTCCCATCCATTTGTTACATTGTTTCTGCTCTAAAACATTTAAGTTATTTGAGATTTTGAGATAAATGATGAAACTTGATATGCTCTTTATATCATATACCTTAATTGGGTTCTTCTATCAGGGACAGGATCAGGCTGGGATTTCAGCATCTTGGATACTATTTATATCATATACCTTAATTGGGGTCCTCTATCAGGGACAGAATCAGGCTGGGATTTCAGCATCTTGGATACTATTTATATCATATATCTTAACTCCTTAACCCCTGGCACCTCGTTTATGCATCAGGAGGTAGTAGCCTACTTCCATGTTATGTAGCATCAAGGTCATGTATGATCCACTAAAGTTGGTAGTATTATAGAAAGGTAGACCGATGTAGCTCAACAGTGATACCAGATAATCTGGACGTTCTAGTTGCACTACAAAATACAGAGGGAAAAACATAATTTTTTGGACCCAATTTTTTTCCACCAAAAATTTGCCTGTGATCAGAGTCTGATTTTGTGCCCGGATTTTAGACTTTTTGGCCTCAGGTCTAAGGCAGACTAGTCTGAACTGCACACAGACAGGCAAACCTATGCAAAAAGTAGGATAAGATGGGCATTTGGAATAAAGAGTGGTCTCAGTACAAAAATGATGGGTCCATTAAGCAAAAAAAACCCCAAAAAACCTTGAACTTTTACCCTTCTGCTCATGCATGAGCAAAGTAGCCAATGAAAAATGATGTTTCTAACACAACTAGGCATTATGTTAACTGGAAATCTCTTGGAAGTCAATGTATTAGGATGTACAGTAGTGAAAGACCACCCCTTTTGCCAAAAAATTATGGTCTGTCAAGACAGGTGGTCTCTCATGACAGGTTATAAGACTATATAATCAATAAATCGGTGCACTGACAATAAGGTCTCTCAAGACAGGCGGTCTCACATAACAGTGATCTTTCAAGACAGGTTTTACTGTATTCAAAAATAGCCCCCAAAATGTGTTTCCTACTCACATTTCTGGTGAAAACAACAAAAACCTCCAGGGGTTAATGAGTTAATTGAGGTCCTCTATTAGGGACAGCATCAGGCTAGGATTTAGTATCATGAATACTCTTTTATTCCTTTTAGACACATTTCACCTGCTAAATGCTACCATGTATTCATAATGAGCACTCCTGTTTGAGTGGTTGCATGTTTTTATTCCAGTTGCCTAACCATGATAAATTCCATTGTTTTGTGTGTAGACATCAGTTGATCTTGGTATTTTCCTGTGGTCAGATCAGTTTATGCTTGACTGCATTTCCTTGTCATTTTTTGAAGGTAAATGAAAACCAGTAAGTTCTCTTGAAACATCAATCAGTAATAAAAAATGCAGTGGTAAGGTCCCAGAATAAAAATCACTTGTCAGTGTTGTGTGATCAGAGAATGAGATGCATAACAGGCAACTTAGAATATAATATATATATATATATATATATATATATATATATATAGTGTGTGTGTGTGTGTGTGTGTGTGTGTGTGTGATGAAATTAGATACATGGGGAGGTGATGCTATAATGATAGGGACAGTTATGTTTTCCCTAGAGGACTGGTTGAAACAGTTAGAGCTATTAATTATAACAGAACTGCCTGGCCAAAGGCAGTGATCCTTGGGAGTGAGAGAACCCTTATCTGCTTTCATGTGTCAAGTATCAGGTTTTAACTAGACTGAATCATGGACTGGGAAAGTGGTTTAATAAGATTCACAGACCTGAGAGAGGGAGAGAGGTTTTGTAGCTTTCAGTGTGAAAGGATTGATTAGATTTTCTCTCTCTGTTCTAATGGATAGTTAGATTGTAATCCTACAGGGAAGTAGGGGTTTTCTTGTGTGATGCAACACAAGGGAACAGGAGTGTATATAGTGTAAAGTGTAAATAAACATGTAAATAGCAGAATTATTTTATGGATTTATTTCTGAACCCATCATGTTACAATTTTGGTGGCAGCGGTGGGATATTCACCCTCTTAGTGGATTATTCTGTCAGTGTGCAATTGTGATCAATGCACAGGATGAAATTTCACTAATAGGATATATCTGTGTGGGTTTGTTTTAGTATTTCAACAATGGAATGTATTGCAGATAGTGTATTTATTTTGGAGAGTGATTCTCTTAAGGTTGACTCCAGGATTTAAATCGCAGTGATATCAGTGAGGATTACGTCTTGGATTTATTCAGATTAAGACAATTCTTACTCATCGTGTAAAAAATGGCGGAAGGAGGGTTTGATACCCAGCAACTACTTCTGGACATTGGAGAAATCCCGACACAGGTCTGGGTACAACATTACAAACCTCAACTCCTACCTTTAATGTGCAAAGTATGTCACAGCTGGAGGAAATAAAGAAGCTAGAATGGGAATGTGAGGCACTGGAGAGCCAAATTCAGGAAACCTTACAAGTCTGGGAAATGTTGGAAACACCAGTGGGAATAGAAACTTTCAGGAAAACCTGAGAAGCCTAGGAAATGGCGCAAACACCAGTGAGAGTAGGAATTTTCCAAAGCCGTTAGTGAGGCCAGCGACCTATGATGGTTCGGAACCATGGGAAAACTTTAGAGTTCACTTTGAACTTGTTGCTGAAATTAACAACTGGACTGAAGACCAAAAAGCAATGTTTCTGGCATCAAATTTACGAGGAAGTGCACAGGCAGTATTAGCGGATTTAGAACCTTCGGAGAGGAGAATGTATTGGGAATTGTAAAATGCTCTGAGCAGGAGGTTTGGCTCAGAGAATCAAACAGAATTATTCAGGGTGCAACTTAAAAATCTCACACGGAGGAGAGACCAAACTTTGCCAAAACTGGCTCAGGTTGTAAAACGTTTAAGCAGGAGAGCCTACCCAAAGGCTCCAACCGAACTTATAGAAACGTTGTGCAGGGATCATTTTATTGATGCGCTGACAGACTCAGACATGAGGCTTTGTATTCAGCAAAGCCATCCTAAAACCTTAGAAGAAGTCACAAAGTTAGCAGTTGAATTGGAGGCTATTCTAAGCGCAGATAAACAACGGGATCGTCGCATGACAATTCAAGTTCGAAATATTGGTGTTGGTGATGTAGAATGTGCAGCCTCTGGCATAACGGACATCCATGCATGCATCAAAGAATTATCCAGTGAAATCAGAGAAATTAAGGTAGAACTGGATTCGTTAAAGAGAAAGCGCATTGAAAGACCCTTCAATCGGCAGAATTTGAAGAAGTGATGGATTTGTGGCAGTGAGGAACATTTAAAGAAGGACTGTCCGAAATTAAAAGCAAATAAGAACAGACAAGGTCAACAGGGCAGGACACAACTCCGTACCACTTGAATTTCAAGCAATGGATCAGGAATGTACAAACAAGGCACAGTGCAAGGACGAAAAGGGAATTTCCTCATCGATACGGGTGCAAGTGTTACCATAATTAACGGTTCCATCTATGAACAAATGTCTGATCTACAAAGGCAGTATTTGGAACTGGCCGGTCAACACATGAAAATGGCTGATGGAAAGTGTGTCCAAACAAGAGGTGTGGGGAAAAATGGATATCATGATAAATGATACGAAAGTTAAGCACACAGTGTGGGTGGCAGAAATCGACAAAGATATCGATGGAAATCTGGGTTTTGATGTTCTTGAGAGACACCAGTGTGTCATAGATGCTGGGACTAATACATTTAAGTTGAATGGTCAACCAGTGAAATGTGCCACGGTGGAATTGAGGAGCATCAGGTGTTGCCACGTGGTAGTGGACAGAACAAGTATCATACCTCCGGGAGTGGAAAGAATCATACCGGGGAAGGTACTAGACTTAGAAGCTGCGCTGTCTTGTGCAATACTTGTACCAAGCGAGAAATTCACAGAGAGGTATCAATTATTGATGGCGAAGTCAGTGGTTAGTGCAGAAAATAACTGTATCCCTTTTCGGGTCTTCAGTCCTTCAGAAAAATCAGTTTAGGTCTCTGAGAAATCTGTGGCTGAGACGTTTGAGGCTGTGACAGTTGATAACAAAGTCAGTGTTTCCATATTCACAGACTATAGAGAACATTGTAGCAACCCAAGTGTCCCAGGATCAGAAAAACTGGGATGATATTCTGCCACTGGCACTCATGGCATACAGTAGTGCTGCTCATGACTCAACGAAATTCTTACCAAATGAAATGATGCTTGGTCGAGAAGTGAGGTTACCCACTGATTTGATGTATGGAACTCTAAAGGAAAAGTCTTTGGAGTCCAGGAATTCTACAGAATTTGTTTCAAAATTAAGGTCATACTTGGATTGTGCCCATGAGTTAGCTAGTGAACACATAAAAAAATGCGAGCGAAAAGCAGAAATGGTACTACAACTACCAGACACACATTAAAACATATCAAACAGGAGATGCTGTGTGGCTGCATGACCCAAAGCAGAAAATTGGGTTTAGCCCGAAATTACAATCAAATTGGGATGGACCCTATCTTATTGTAAAATGTATCAGTGACCTGGTATATCGCATTCAAAAATCTGCAACACACAAACTGCGTGTAGTTCATTATAATAGACTAAAACCATTCTATGGCGACAGTACAAACTGGTTGAAGGACAATGTTAACACGGAGAAGGAAATTCCTAACAGTGGCTGTAGTGAAGGAAGTGATTCCGACAGGTCTGATAGTGAGACCGGCATTCCGGCTGTTACGGAGTACAGGCGTGGCAAGCGAGTGCAACGCCCACCACAGAGATTTGATCCTGGAGTATGGAGTGATCTAAGACATAATCAGGCTCAATAGAAGGACAGTGTTCTGTGACTGTCAAATGACTTCAGTTAGTATAAATGAGTAAATGGCCAAATTACCTTAGAAATTCTTGTGAAGTATTTTGTTGGGCATAAGTGTTTAGTGTGTAAATAGGATTTAGCTGACTTAATTAGAAAAAGAAAAAAAAATTACATTTTATATTTCATATTTAATTTTATATTTTGTAAACTATATAGCAGTATAGCAGACTGCTTCATAACTAATGTTTTAAAAGTACTGATAGGATGATTTAACTCCTGCCAAAACAACAAGTTCAATGTAATCTATAAGAAGAAATTGAACTGACTCCCACAGTAACATGTGGGACACATGTTTTCAAAGAAGGGAGCAATGTGATGAAATTAGATACCTGGGGAGGTGATGCTATAATGATAGAGACAGTTATGTTTTCCCTATAGGACTGGATGAAACAATTAGAGCTGTTAATTATAACAGAACTGCCTGGCTGAGGGCAGTGATCCTTGGGAGTGAGAGAACCCTTATCTGCTTTCATGTGTCAAGTATCAGGTTTTAACTAGACTGAATCATGGACTGGGAAAGTGGTTTAATAAGATTCACAGACCTGAGAGAGGGAGAGAGGTTTTGTAGCTTTCAGTGTGAAAGGATTGATTAGATTTTCTCTCTCAGTTCTAATGGATAGTTAGATTGTAATCCTACAGGGAAGTAGGGGTTTTCTTGTGTAATGCAACACAAGGGAACAGGAGTGTATATAGTGTAAAGTGTAAATAAACATGTAAATAGCAGAATTATTTTATGGATTTATTTCTGAACCCATCACTTACTATATATATATATATATATATATATATATATATATATATATATATATATATATATATATATCCTGTCTACCTGGCACAGTATGTGGAGTAAAATCCCTGCAAACAAGCTTCAGATCATTGAATCCATCATCAGAGAGTGACACTCATATAAAATAAACCCTAGAGATGAGGTGATATTGAATTACTTACATGCTTACCTGACTCATTTATACCTCCAGATGGGTGGGCTTTAATCCAGATGAATACCTTGCTAGTGAACTGGGGAACACCTTGTTGAGTGTATTGACTTCCACCAGAGGAGTCAAGAGTGTATTTCACCAGAGGAGTCAAAAGTGTATTTTATGTTAACTCATTTAGGTAGCTTTTTACTATGTACCTTCAGGGAAAATCTTGAACTTTCAGGAATAATGCAGTTTATATCATAAATTTTGTCGTTATTTTAAGGATTTTACCTTCTTATAACTTTGATCATTTATTTTAGATCAAAGAATTGTAACATCTTTACATTGTAGCTTGTATGTGATGGATGTACATCTTGAAAGGGTTTATGTTCCTACTTTTTTATTATTATTATTATTATTATTATTATTATTATTATTATTTTTACCTTATATTTACAGCATGATATTTACATGATACAAATAAGTCAGGATTATAATAATGTGCAGTTAAGCCACACACACACACAAGCACACACACGGTCACAGGAAGGAAATATGAAATTGTATCCTTGTCCAGTGTATAACTCTGGAACCATTGAATATATTAGAATGAACTAGGTATATATGATGTATTGATGGTGTGTCACATTCCATACTCACGCCCCCAAGTTATTAATCCTGACTTGACAGTGTGTCTTATTGCTTAGCCATACTCTTACATAAGGTCAAAGTCATCTCAAGGGAAAATGTAAATCAATGACCACAGTACAGAAATAAGGGTATAGCATATAAACCAATGAAAATATTGTAATGAAACTTGTACCTTTTTATATACCTTGACTTGATAGTGTTTGTAGTCACAGTCATAACCTCTACCTTAAATTCCAAGTCAAAACATGAGCGAGCATAAATCAGGGCCTGTTTCTTTATCCAGATTGTCAACTTTTTAATCCCTAGCCAACATATTTAGATGACCCAGGTCAGCAACTTAACAAGTTGTAGTTAAGGCACTATTTGATGGGTCAAAGGTTTTTTGTAGGGAAAGGTCACAAGACTGGCAGATAATCATTTGCTCACATAATTCTTCTTTATTTTCTTGAAATGTAGCCAGTCTGATTAACAGTAAATTTACTGATCAGACATCTTGATTTTATACAAATTGATACGAAGATGCAACCATCATACCAGAGATATGTGTGTACTCAGGCTGGTTGACATAGTAAAGCCCAGAAATATGCTACATGTAATGTAGTGGAACGCTGACTTTGGAACAGAACCAAGAGTCCAAGGGTTTGCTGTTAAAAATCAGACTTGCTACTTAATATTCAGGCAGCACATTAGTACAAAGCCATACATATAGTATGTTGCAACTTGTATTGGGTTTTTGTCTTTTGTTGTTTTCATAAGCGACTTAACTGTTAGTGGGGGATTCACCTTTACTCATGAAATCAAATGGTTCACATGCTGAATGGTTAGTTAGTGGACTAGTTCTTTACTGGGGGTTACATTGTATATTGAGGCAGTGAACTAGTTCTTTACTGGAGGCTACATTATATTTACTGAGGCAGTGAACTAGCTCTGATGGAGGTTACATTGTATATTGAGGCAGTGAACTAGTTCTTTGCTGGAGGTTACACTGTATATTGAGGCAGTGAACTAGTTCTTTACTGAAAGTTACATTGTATATTGAGGCAGTGAACTAGTTCTTCGCTGGGGGTTACATTATATATTGAGGCAGTGAACTAGTTCTTTGGTAGGGGTTACGTTTTATATTGAGGCAGTGAACTAGTTCTTTAGTGGAGGGTACATTGTATATACTGAGGCAGTGAACTAGTTCTTTGCTGAAGGTTATGCACTTAAAAGCCAGTTATTAATGAAGTCTGAATATGAGTTTTTCTGGAGAAACTTGGAATGACTGATCTAGTGATTTTACATTTGGGGAAAAAATATACTCCTGTTGAACATGTCCAGCATATTTGTCTTACCAGTATTCAGGATGTGATACATAAATATATATACATGACTGCACACATCCATCTATACATACATACATACATACATACATACACATACATACATAGGTACACGATCAAAACTTTACAATTTTTGTGAAAGACTTGTGCACCAAAGAATAGTAATGCTTTTCTCAATGCCCTATCTCAGTCAAACCAGGACTGCCTACTTCTTGGGTTGAATGTGATGTGACCACTAATCTGACAAACAAACTCAGAAAATTTTAGATTTACATATCCTATTGACCCAGAAAACCTGAAATGGACCAATTGTTTCAGTGGACCAAAACTAAAAATGCCTAATACCACCTCTTGATTTAGACAATCCCCAGGGAAATATTTTCATTTTTCTGTCACACTTTACTTTCTGTTTCCTGCAATTTTTTTATCAAAGCTGATAGAGATTTACAGAGAAGCTTTTCTAGAATGTGTGTTGCATAATGCAGTTGGAATCTTACCTTGAAGGTCAAAGTTGCAATTCAGTATTGACAGTTTCTTTTCAAGCAGATTTCAACTCTTTAAGCTTGTGGCCATTGGAGATAAATTGATAAAACTTTCTGTTACCACTACTTCTGAATGGATGATTATATCAACCTGAGGTTTTCACTTAAGAATTATGTTGTTTAGTTGCTCATAATTGACAATGGCGCCTATCTGACAGCCAGTGTGGCTGTCATACTGGTCATCTTGAAAATCTTATTGGAGAAATTAGGAGCTAATCCATCAGAAGATTTAGCTTATGTGGGGATATTTTGGCATCCCTCTGGACTGAATAAGACAGAATCCTGAAGCTTTTGAATTCACTTCAAGCCACAGCTTTGTTGTCAGCTCGCCTATACCTATCCCTCCTGGGGACCTTCAACTCTGCGGAAAACCTAGTTGTCTGCACCCACTCCAGTTTCTACCTTGAAAGCAGACAGGAATTCATGACAGCTTGGTTTTCTCTAGGAACAGTATTTGCCATCACTTGAGTTGATGGACCAGCGACAACCAGTTTCTGATCGGATTCACAATGCATGCCCCGAAACCCAAATCCTATCTGTTTTCTGACATGTTGGATTCAGGTTGGCATTGTCATTTGGAGCCAGAAGGTCTTGTTTATCAGGGACCATTTTCCATCAAGAAACTATCCTTCACAGAAACAGTTTGGAAATGAGGCAGTAGTATTTAGACCTTCAGATTCTGTCAGCCAAGTAACATGTGATGGTTTCCTATGGTATCTCACTCACTAATACCTTGAAGGAATCTTGGGCATGTTGTGATCTTTGTCATAACCATTTTTGTGAACCACTGTGTTAAGTTTTTTTTCAGATCCTTTCCCATAAAACTCTTTTCCTGCTGTCATAAGCATCTGTAATAAGAAGGAGCAAGCTTTAAGATTTGTCTATAGAAAATGGTTGTTTACCATTCAGTTGCAATTATGAATCTGTTTTTCTCCTTTATCTACGTGGTGTTTTATCTAAACAGCAACTTCCTTTGGTAACTCCACTTCATTTAGAGATCTCACTTGTATCTGTGATGGAGATGATTAAGATAAACTTCTGAGCTCAGTTAGGGCATTATGGTTCTATTTGATATCTTGGCATCATTTCCAGGTAGATAATCCTTGTTATCAAGATAACTTTTCATTTCGGGGGGTCCTGAGTGACCGAGTGGTCTAAAGCGCTCACCGTTACGGATCACTGCCATCTCACCTCTTGTCTGCATGGGTTGGAGTCTTGGGCTCAGCCAGTGTGAGTATGTGAGAAAGCTTGCCGGTAGCTTCTTGTGGGTCGGTGGTTCTTTCCAGGGTTTTCCCAGGTTCTTCCTCCACCATTTGTACTGGCCACTATGTATAGCCTATCTTGTGCTGAAAAATGGCGTTAAACTCTATAACAACAACAACTTTTCATTTCCTTTGTTAGATGGAATTTTCTTTTGTGAGATTTAAAGCCCATGAAGTTAGGCTTTTGCTACTTCATGGACTCTTTCAATCATTCATCATTAAAGGATATTATAAAAGCTGTGTTTTATGATTAACCATTACTTTCTCCTTTAACCTTCAGTCTTTGGGACATCAGAGCAAATGCATATTTTCCTTGGACTCAGTAGTTATGGCACAAAAAAAAGACCAATATGCTGCCAACTTATAGTAGTGGACTGTAAGGGTGAGTATATTTTCTTATGCTAGTTCTTTTTGAGACCCTCAGCTTGCATTCAAACTGGTAAGACAAATAGTGACAGGTAATGTAACAATAATATAAAACTACTTGTCTCTGTTACATGATTCCCTTCTCTGATTCAGCATTGATGGCCCTCACAAAGTCAGGTCTGATTCAGAGAGGAAGATGACAGTACATGAAACTGTGACAGAGTAGTCAGACTGGTTCTGGCTTCATTCAGCTTTGATGGCCCTCACAAAGTTCAGGTCTAATTCAGAGAGGAGGAGGACAGTACATGAAACTGTGACAAAGTAGTCAGACTGGTTCTGGCTTCATTCAGCTTTGATGGCCCTCACAAAGTTCAGGTCTAATTCAGAGAGGAAGAGGACAGTACATGAAACTGTGACAGAGTAGTCAGACTGGTTCTGGCTTCATTCAGCTTTGATGGCCCTCACAAAGTTCAGGTCTAATTCAGAGAGGAAGAGTACAGTACATGAAACTGTGACAGAGTAGTCAGACTGGTTCTGGCTTCATTCAGCTTTGATGGCCCTCACAAAGTTCAGGTCTAATTCAGAGAGGAAGAGGACAGTACATGAAACTGTGACAGAGTAGTCAGACTGGTTCTGGCTTCATTCTGTTCTGGATATTTCTAAAATGTTTTATCAGATGGAAGGTTGGAGATGGGAACCTAACATCTCTGAAGAGGTAGTAAGGCAATAGTGACATCATTAAAATTAGTTTTAACTCCCTCCCCAAAATGATAAATCAATCTGGGTTTAGTACTAAATGACTTGTTATGTCTTGTTGCTCCCGAATAAAAATGGTACTGTGCAGACAGCCAGTATGCCTGCTACAGTGACCATCTTGAAATTCTTGTTGTCATAAATGGTCATTAGACATGGGGTTTTCACTGTAGTGTGCTTCCACAATGGTATCCTTGAATATCATGTTTTCACTACCATTATTTCTAGGGGGCTGATTACGTTGACACTGTGCTTTGACCAAAAGACGTATAAGAATGTTTAGTTGGTAGTGAATGAAAATAATTTCAATCTGAAATCCAATATGGCTAATATGGCATTTTTTTCTTAAAAATCTTATCATTTTTTATTCAAAACAGAAAGTTGTATCGAAGTGGGATTTCCACCAGAAAACTTCTTATGATGTTTTCTTGGTCTGAAATGAAAATGGTGCTAATGTAAAATCCAGTATCCACTACAGCAGCTGATTTGAAAATTTTTATTATTGCTGAAGAATGTCAGAGATGTTTTCTGCACTCAGCACTTAAAGGTAGAAATTGTTTTATCTTGAATTCCTGGAAATTTGTTTCAGTCAGCAAAGCAACAGTCCCTTCACGGAACTCTTGTCTCAGTCATAGTGTACAAAGACAAACTATTTCAATCTTCACTAGCTTTTAGCTTCAGATGGATAATCAGTTGTATTCTGCATTAGATATGTAATTGCTCTTTGACATACAGTTTAACGATGCATTACTATTATTTTCAGTGTGTTAGATGTCTTTGATGATATTTACATCAGTCACAAATTGCAGCATATGTATATCAGTTATTGTTTTCAGTGCATTCTAGTGGTGTTGCACATGCAGCTGTAACAGCATAATTTCAAATGTGTACACTTGTTTGCAATAACTGAAATTAAGCTTTGTGTGAAACTTATTATTTGTGTACACTGATGAAAATCTCTTAGTGTTTTCTGATCAAATTTGACTTCAAAATATGCTGAAAACTTCACCATACAGTTTCTCAATAAAGACAGATAATAATTGGAATTCCATGTTGTTGGAGCACTTTTTTCTTAAGAAAAGGCTTAGTCTAAGTTGTTATCAAACATAAACATGACATTTGAAATGGATGCAGTAGGTAGAATTTTGGTAGTCCACATGCATTTGCAAACTTGTAAAACATCAGATTTGATCCAGAAATATTCTACTTATATTACTCTAAAATGTACACTGTTATATGCAAACAAAAGTGTCTGCACACAATTTCATTTACTAAAGAATAAGCAAGATCAGCCCCTTAGTTTTCATTCTGCATCATTACATTTTTTTGGGCTGATTTATTGGCCTATGTTGTGGTAAATCGGCCAGATTTGTTCAGCCCTGGTTAGTCGGCTTGATTTGCAATGTAATGTTAAGATAAATCACCTTGATGTGTAATTTTGTGGTAACTCAGCCTGCTGTGCAATGTTGTAGTAAATTATCCTGATATGGTCTGTTGTGGTAAAACAGCCTGATGTATAGTACTTTGGTAAATCAGCCAGATATGTTATGTTGTGGTAAATCAGCCTGATGTATAGCACTATGGTAAATCAGCCATATCTGTAGTATTGCTTATCAGTCTGATGGATAATCTTGTGGTAAATCAGCCTGATATGTTTTGTTATGGTAACTCAACCTGATGTGTAGCTTTGTATAAATCTTTCTTTTTCATTTCAAGGGATTTGGTATGTATATTTAATTTGTATTGTGTGTTGGGATTTCTCTATGATTATAACCTCTATAGTGTCCTAATTGGTTACAGCATCAACCTTAGATGCTGTAGGTTGCGAATTCGAACCCCGGCTGAATCATACCAGCGACTTATAAAAATGTTACTAGCAGCTTTCTTGCTTGGCACTCAGCATTAAGAGGTTAGTGTTAGGACTGGTCAGCCTAGCGTCATGAAAAAAATGCGACTGGGTGGGACACAATGCTACATGTCTCACACACACACACAAACACACAGTTTTGTAGTAAATCTGCCTGATATGTTCTGTTGTGGTAAATTGGCTGATGTGCAGTCTTGTAGCAAATAAGCTTGATTTACAGTGTTGTGCTAAATTAGCCTGACATGCAATGTTATAATAAATCAGCCTGATGTGCAGTCTTGTAGTAAATCAGCCTGGTAGTGCAATCTTGTGGTAAATCAGTCTGGTGTGCAGTCTTGTGTTAAATCAGCCTGATGTGCAGTGTTGTGGTAAATTATCCTGATGTGCAGTGTTGGGGTAAATAGCCTGATCTGTACTACAGTGGTAAAATCAGCCGGATGTGTGATGTTAAATCAACCAAATGAATGATGTTATGGGACAACTGTTTTTAATGCAATGACACAATCTGTGTGAGGAAAGATTTAGCAGAAAGCTTTTACTAAACAGTCATCATAAGGTGAGATGTGAAAACATATTATTTAATAGGAACATATAGTTTCCTTATAACTGATAGACATGTGCTTGTTTCTTTACTTGTGTATTATTTTACAAATGTTTACAGTTAGTAAACCAACCAAAGCCATGTACAGGTATAAAAATTACAGCCTTAAAGAAGAATAAGACAATTTAAAAAATAATCCAGACTTGAAGGAATAATAATGCATTAACGCTTCTTTAGGTTCTAATAACAAAGGAATTTAAGTCTTTTAGTGAGCACCCCATGTCAGAATGATCATCTGACCAGGGTGAGAAGTGACAACAAGGTTAAGACATCATCATAGCGGTCATAGTGGATGTATGGCTGCTACCATTTTCATTTAGAACCAACTATGTGTTATAAGAAGTATCATGATGAAAACCCAATGTTGATATTCAGGCATCTGTTTGGTGAAGAGCAGAGATAACAATACTTTTAAGATCTGATTTTGGATTCAGAAGGAGTATCAATGACAAGATCTTCAGTGATGGCTATATTTGACATCAGATTGCCACCATTTTCATTTAAGACCAACTGGTCTTATAATGAACCTTCTGGACGCACCTTTTCTCAGTTGCAATGCGACCCCGTGAGGCACACCTCCCTCTCCTCCTCCCCCTCCCCCCCCCTTTCCCTTTTAAATAGTTAGTCTGGCATGCCAGATCTGGGCAGTATCTAATGGCTAGACCTGTGTAATTAGGTAAACAGTCAGTAAGCCAGTGTGTGATTAACTGTTAATCCTTCTCTGAGTTGATGACTTCAGAGAAATAACAGTTCTGTTAAAGGGGTATGTTAGCTGTAACATAACTATAGTGGGAATCATTCGTAAACAGCTTTTCGAAAATAACCTTAGACCAGGTTTTCACAACAGTTTTATCTTTGCACCATACATTGTACTCACTTGTACGCTTCTTACGTGGAATTATGAGTATTTATGCAAAGCAAATACCCCAAACTGTGCATATCTGGCATTCTTTTAGCGGGCGTATCGATCTGATTAATAGAATGGTGTAGAGTCCACAATTTACTTGATATCTTGATATGCAGACTACGTACCTAACACATTTTTAGAAATGCGCAATATTTTAACCTTACCGCTATTTAAACCGTTCACATATGTAAGCATCTCTTTCCTTCCTTGCACTTTAACATACATGACAGTATGTCATTCTTTCAAGGGGCCAAAAGTGAAAATTTGTCATTGAGCATTAGATGAAATTTTACTTTAATTGGCATTTTTGTGTGTGATATGATTCAACAAAATGCTTATTCAATACATTAAACACTGTTCAGTTATTTTCAAGCCTATTGTTTATTGTCAGAAATTGGATAAGATTAGCTTTTCAGTTGCAAAGAAAGCAAAGTTGCGGGAGAGCCCATGCTGTGTTATGGATTACTATTTTGTACACAAGAATTCTACTTGTAGAGTTCTGTTTGTGCTAGGATGACATTTTTGCATCATTTGTGCTGAGAAAAACGGACAGTTTTGATAATTGATACAAAATAGGATAGTTGAAATCAAACTAAGGAGTTTCATGTGGAATGGTGACAGTTTGGAATTAACTGAATGACAAATGAGAAAGTAAGCACATTACTCCTGCAAGTGAAAGCATTTAAAGAGTATCGGAATGTGTGCTATTATTTTTCATTTTTCTTCAGTTGTAATGATTTTTACTTTTTTTAAAAAAAAAGATTATTTGAAATCTTATCATCACCGATGTTCTTAACAAAATAAGAGTTGGGTTAAAAAAAATAAACATAACATGGAGTTGAACAAATAACAAAGCCTGAATGCTTTTGTAGGTATTGGCAACTTTAGAATTTTGAGAACAAATTTACATCAGCGCCATCCAAGGGATGAGTTTTTAAGTATGTTCTAGGCTTTTAATTAACTATTTTGTCTTAGTTACGAGGACACATAAAATTGTAAAAATGAATTTTTAGTATTCATTTAAATTCTTTGATTCTGCTGGATCATGCTTTTATTTTGAAGTAAATCCAAATTAGGTAAATTATAATGTACAGCCGGGGATGATTTAGCCCAAATCTCCGTGCTTAGGAATACAGTGGAGATAAGTGTTTTCAGCTCCTTTATTTTTAACTTGTACAAAAGTATAAATATAACAGCTTTGATATAGTTCAAGGTTGTGTAAAGCTTGTCTGGTTTTGGACATGGATAAATTTTCCCGTTACTGAAGAGAAAACCGCTGATGGCTAAATTTTGGAAATTTTGAATTCATGCCATTTTTAGATATGAACTTTTGGTTTGCTGCTGATGTAAGATCTTAAGTGTTTTTGTTTAAAAACAATTATTGTGTATTAATGACACCCCAGTATGTAAAAAAAACCCCAAACAAAACGATTGTTCATTAAAATTGCATTTTCAAAAATACCTTAAGCGTAGCTGATATAACTGATACAAGTAATCAAGCTTTCCCTCGTTTTTAGTTATATATTTGTTTCCAACAATAATAATAATAATAATAATATAATAATAATAACTTTAAGGCGTGTGAGTACTACACAATCAGGAGGCACTTTTTAAAAGAGTGCAGAAAAGTACTTTGACTCGTATCCCGACCAGTTTTAAAACGAAAAACATGCAGGATATATATTTTTTTAAAAATGCACGAAACTTTGTCATTTCAGTCATCAATCTATATTTTCTAACCCGAGTTTCACCAGGTGGCCCCTAACATTATTATCATGTTCTTGTTTCAAACCAAACTAAAACTGTCGTTGGAATCATTTGTGTAAATAACCAGACAGATTGTTCACTGTCCATTTCCGGTTTCAGAAGGAGAAAAAAAAATGTCGGCATCCAATATTTGAAATGTCTAAATTCAATAATTTTATTTTAAAAAATGAACAAAATTAAATGGTATAGCTCTTACATACACGTGCTCTAACAAGGTAACTCACACAGTTACGGAAATTGAATGAATTATTTAGTGCTTATCGAAGACGCGATCTACATGACATCTGTTAACTTGCCCACACCAACATGGCACCATGTTAATAAAGAAGCACTCGTTTGGTTTCAGAAGCACAGAAGATGACAACGTTTGGGACTCCTCGGTGACAATCAGGTTAGAAATGATAATATGTTGAATTCAGTGACCTTGTTTGCCTTTCTTGAAATAGCTTTGTTGCTTTTCAGTTTTAAAATAGATGGGGGGGGTGCGGAACAAAACGGGAATGCTTTCTAGCCCATCTTCGCTAACCACGGTTTCGATTATGTTAAACCTGTAGATCGGTTTAACACATTGGAACCTTGGCTAGCGAAGATGACTTTAGACAGCAACGTATGTTTATATTTTCCTGGATATAGCATCACATGAAAATGACAAGAATGCAAAGAAACTAACAACAATACATAAAAGTGAGAGCACAGGTGAAGCCAACAAGCAAAACTAAAAATTTGGAATGTATAACAGTGAAGGAGGCTGACACAAATGGCAGCAGAACTACGAACGTGAGAACTGAGACTTGAGTGAGAAGAGTGGTTCTCTTGGTTTAAAAATGCGGATTAGATGGTACATTAAAAACGATTTTTTTAGTGTGTGTGATTTAAGGCTGTTGGTAAGCAAAACCATTGCATTTGAAACAGAAGTAATAACTTCAAGCTTTTAGCTGTCACGAATATTACCATGACCTTTTAGTTGATTTTACTGCTGTGACTTTCCATTACATTGGCTGATCATCCAAGGACTCAGGAGGCCATATTTATGACTTTGATCAGATATAGTATGTAAGCAATTATGATCTGTACAGTGGTGTAGCAAGAAGTTCGTCCCCCGTCCAAAAACCTAATTCCGGGACCCGTTTTAAAAAAAAAGTGACAAAAATAATTTTTACAACTTCTCCACAATTTATAGTTGTGTCAGTATGGGGTTTTCACTACCCAGTAAAAGTTTTCATACACTATATATATTTGGTTTTCGGTGAGTATGGTGTTAATCAGACCTACAGTATGGATACCCACCGTAGTCATATTGAAAATCTTTGTAACTTCTGATGAACAGATAGATGGTCCTGTAGACATGAGCTTTTCAATGAGAATCTTGTAATATTTATTTGGTAATAACTAAAACTGGAGTCGAAGAATAGTGGCCATCTTGAAAATCTTATCTCTGTTCCCCATGAAGTGATGGTTGTCTTGATATGGGGTTTTCAATAAAACGCTTCCCAAAATTTGAAAAAAAAATCTCACTACAGCTACTTCCACATACCAGAACATATCCTATATTAAAATGCTGATCCATCCTCAAATAGCTACTTTGATGGCCAGTTTGAAAATTTTGTGATGACTGATTGTCATCAGCAGATCTTGTGTTTTTACTAAATCACACTTTCAACGATATGTACTGGTAGCAGCTTCTAAATGTAAATGGTGCTTATATGACTTACAAAAACAAGGCCAAATTGACATCAGGATAAAGTGAAAGGCTGTATGACGTGTAGTACATTACGGAGCATTTGTAGAAAAATGATACAGAGATGTAACTTTTTTGTTTATTCTGCCACCAGCAGACATTTAACAAGTCAATCACTTTGGCAGGGCCATCACAAATTTGCCCTGGAGGTAACATCACCCTGGGTGACTGTACCTCTGGCACAATCCACCCAGCAAAAATACCACAAACTTTGAGAAATGATACCCTACCCACACCACAGCATTGCCCTTCTATTAATTTGGCCCTGAACCTTGCTATGTCTGCATTTGTGTACATTTTAGATTGACTGCAATATTTAAAGTTTTACTTTAACTTCAATACCCGGTGTTCAATTTGTCATGCATTTCTGGTCACAGCAATATGTGTTACAACTCTGTGGTGCTGAACTAAGTAACAGAAAAGAGCAAAAACCAACAAGTATTGTAAAATTCAGTAGATAATGTATTTCCCTAGAATACAAATTTTAAAAAAAACTTACAGTATGGTGAATAAAATCCCAAATAGTCCTAAAGGTTGTATCACAAGTGAAAATGTACAAGTTCCAAATGAATTCTAGTGGTGTTCTGAATACTTTCCAGTATTGAACGTGCTCATGTGCCAATAGCATCAAATGTATTTATGTGCCAACAGTCTTGACATTTCACAAATAATATAATCCAAAATTGCCTTGAATGAATTCACAATAATTCAGAAATAATTATATAGGCCAACAAGTATTAATGAGTTCTTTGTAATTCCAGTGAATAATTTAAATAATAAATCCTCCTAAATTAAAAACTAAGCACAACATTAAGACTGATTTCACTTCAGACATTAAGGTAAGAATGAGTAACTTTGAACTAAGCAACATTCATTTAAAAAAGCTACAGCAAAATAACAAAACCCATGATGGTCAACTTCCTTTCTCGAACAATATCAGAAATTCCCAAGTGAAAAACTCTTGTAAACTCTTTTACAAGTAAACATGTTTACCTCCATTATTAGTGATCTGAAATATTTAATCTATAATCATAGAGTAATATTAGCTATGTATTTTGTTTAAAATATAAATATTGTTTGTCAGGTAGGACCTTGACTCAGTTACTGACCTATCACACAATATAGATATCCATAAGATATAGTCATGGAGAAAAGCCAACATACAATACAAATTAAAGATACAGAACATATGTGGTTTTGTGTTTGAAAATTAAAATACCACATTAAAATTTTTTTTTAAAGTTTATGCACATTGTTGGATTTAAACTTAGTTGTTCTGCGTGTAAGGCAAACATGCTTACCTCTTGACCAAGCTAGCATCAAAAAGCTGCTAAATCTTTATGATGATACCATTATCAATGTATATCAATGGAAGTGAAAAAACAACATTTCTGATGTTCCACGCAGTGATTTGTAAAAATTATTTTTCATGGAAAATCCTGTAATTCATGGTCTAGCATAAAGTAAAATGCTTATATTAGTGATGAGTTTTTCTGTACACATCACACTGAAAGTTCCATTGTATTTTCTTTTCCCCTGACCATTGCCTCAAGCCATGCTTCTGTTTATATCTGACAAATATGTATTGATTGTATGGTGTCCAGATTACATTAAACATGCTACATAAGCAGTAGATGTTTATCAAGACAGCAATATCATTGGGCCTGGACTGCTTGTGGGACATGGCCTGCACTACTGGGTTGCTATGACCCGAGTCAGTGAAGTGTTGACATTGAAGGCTTTATCAACCACATATTCCAGGTCAATTTTGTATGTATGTATGTATGTATGTATGTATGTAATTTGTTTTATGCAAGGGATAGCATACCCCATTGATGTATTTGATATTACAAAGCATGCTGTGTGTTTTCATTACATAGTTTTTCAAGTACATATAAGATGTCAATAATAATTCAAGTCAGTATAGTATTCTTCCATTTAAAAATGCATGACACCATGGCAACTTGTTGCTGCTTTATCTGCCCATTCATTGCTCCTAACACCCATGTGATTAGGCAACCAACAGTACAGAATATTTAATTCCAGATGTGAGCAAATCATTTTTATGTAAGATAGTTATATTAACAGTTTTCAAATGTAAGATTTGCAAGGCTTTCAGTCTCATAAAGAAATCTTAAAACATAATTAAATTTGTTTAGCTTTTTTAGATTTGTCAGTCTTATTCCCACTGTGATGATGTCTTTTTAAAAAAAAAAATTGATCAGCCATGTCCACTCTCAGGTGTAATGTCTAGGTCTAAGCGTGAAGCCAGTGAGACTTATTAATAGTTAATGCTTCTCTAATGTGATGATTTCCCAGAATATTCTATTGAATGTTAATAATAGTACCTATTGTTGTTCAGCAGATATTTTGTTTTATTGGTCTTTATGCCAATGCACAATGTATAAAATGGGGGAATCATTTTAAACAGCTTTTTGAACATGCCATTCGACCTGGTTTTCACAAAAGGTGAATCTTTTCACCATAATTTATTCTTGTGTGTATGCTTCTTGAATGAAATTTTGTGTATTTATCGAAAGCAAGTACCACAAACCTTGTGTATCTGTATGCATTATAATTTTAGCATGTGTTTTGAGGTGAGAAATAGAATGGTGAAGTGTGCACATTGTATTTTGATTTCCAGATCTGGAAAATATCTGCATAACACACACATTTTTTGAAAAATACAAAGTTTGATACCATACCATTGTCATGTAATCATCGCAGCCTTCATTACGTAGAAAAGTACATGTATGTATACATTCTGGTGGCAAAAAGGTAACATGTTTCATCAAGCATGATCTTGTTTGTGGAAGACTGGAGATTTTTGTTTTATTGTGTTGTATATTATTTGTGCAATCTACTAAATTAATTGAAGATTTTATTTAAATTGGCATTTTTCTGTATCATATGATTCAGCCAAATACTCACTGAGTACATCAAATACTGGTAACTATGTTGTGTACATTGTTTATTGTCATCAATTTGGAGGAATTCTCAGTAGCAATGAAAGCAAAGCTGGGTGAGAGTTCCTGTTGTGCTACAGGTTACCAGTTTGTGGATACATACTCATCTTCTGTAAGTTTATTTGTGCTGTGATGACTTTTGCTATATTTGTGCATTGTTAAGAAAGACTGTGATTTTGATTATTAATCCAGAAAGGGCAGTTAAAATCAAGATAAAGAGTTCAAATTTTAAAGTTGTGAAATGGCACAAATGTTGAAATAACAGAATGGTCAATGAGAAGTAAGCAAATTTCTCCTGAAATAGAATGCACTGAAAATAAGTATCAGAATGTGTGTGATTTTATTTGACACTTCTTAAGCTGTGAATGTGGGGGTATTTTTTAAATAGAAAAACAAAAAAAATTCTTTGACATTTATCTTTCTATTTTTAAAACGTGCATGTATTACATCACTGATGATCATAACAAAATAAGAGAGTTGAAAAAAGTAATGTAATGCATCTGTAGGTTCTATTACCAGAAATATTGTAAATCTATTGAGTTTCAAATGAAAATTTACATCTTTGCCAGCTGAGGGCCATGTTGTCAGATGCATTTTCAGCTTTTAATATACTCTTGTGTGTTCAGGTACAGGATAAAATTGTAAGTAACAGACTAGTATCCATTTATATTCTCGGATTCTTCTGGAGTATGCTGTTATTTATTATTAGTAAATAACACTGAGGTGAATTCTAATGTACAGCCAGGAATGATTTACCCAGGATCTCTGTTTGTCAGAATACAAGAGGATCAAATGTTTTCAGCTTCTTTGTTATTGTCTAATAAAATTATCACGGCATTTATTTAGTTGAAGTTATTAAAGTACTTTTGATTTTGGACATGTATGAATTCTCTCCTTTCCTGAAGAGAAAACTGCAGATAGCCAAATTTCCGGAATTTTGAATCCAGCCTTTGATTTTATCCTGATGTAATATCTTAATGGTTATTGCTTAAGAGTAATAAATATGTACAAATGTGACAAATGTAAATTAAAAATGTATAGATTATTCATTGGAAATGCATTTTTCAAAATATCTTTAGCATAGCTAAAGCAAATCATACAAATAATCAAAGCTTTCTCACTTTTCATTTGGGCAATACTTTCCAGCCAGTAGTAATAATAATTCCTTTAGGATGGGTGTTTCACACTATAGCATTACACTACCAGTAGATACTTTATAAAAGAGTTCAGAAAGTACTTTGACTCGCTATTCTCTCTCATTTGTTTGCATCTGACCCTCCTACCAATTGAGACCTGATTGAGAAAGCGGTCTTAATTTAAAAGTGCAGTATCAGATGGTTTATTAAATCAATTTGTTAATAGTGTAAGGCTGAAAAGCAAAATCCTTCTAGTCGAAATGGAAATATTAACTTGCAAATATCGGTCTGTAGGCGTCACAAATGTAACCAGAACCATTTAGTTGTTACCATGCAGTATTAAAAAAAATGCACCCCCTCCCCCTCCCCCCATTCATTCCTGATCATTTAAAGAGCGAATTTCTCACTTATTCATGATGTTATATTGCATCATATTGCCTAAGTTTGCAAACACTTAAGAGGCCATATTTTGATCAATTTGAATGGATTTAGCATGTAAGATTACATCATTCAGGAGAGGGGTTTTGCAAGAATCAGTGTAATCTTGCAACTGATTAGCAGAACTTGTGAGCTTAATAGAGGCTGTATTTCTGATCAAACCAGTTATGTAAATTTGTATCATCAACATCTTGGAGGAGTTTGTCTATCAGCAATATGGACTCTGGTCAGAATTAATTTTACAGTATATTCTTGTTTCTCAGTAGTGAACTAAACATGTTGTCCACATGATAATATATTGTACATTCAAAAATGAACTCACTGTAAAGTTCTTGTCATAGGTTATCTGGCATTTATTTTGTGAGAGGCTGGACTATAAATAAAGCACTGTTCATTGGGACAGATTTCACTACCAGATCGTCATCAGTGCTTCATTACTCACTGTGTACGGTTGCAGAAATAAACAGACAACTATAACATAATGCTAAAATTCTAAAGAATAAACAGCTACCTTCAAATCAATACTGAGAATGCCTAAATCTGAGTCTTGTATCACCACCAAAATGAGAGAGAAAAAAATGCTCAGAAAATTGACTGGGACTACATTCGTGGGTACTGAACCAGAAGTAATAATCGTGACTGACCACTCAGATGGCCTTTGGTGGGAATGGAGATTCTGTTTTACTTGCAGAGAAAACTACACTGCAATCTAAATTATCATTTTTTAATGATTGAAACTAATCATTGATGATTTTATTCCATTACTTTATTAATGGCTTTTAGTATTGTTTGTTGTAGGGGTAAACATTTAAAATGTACATGTATGATGTTTTAACTTGATATTCTATATACTGACAAATATTTTTATTAGTGGGATATCATAAATGGGTACGATTTTAGTTGTGATATGAAGTAAAATGATGATTATATACTTTTTAGTTTTCCTTTTTAGCCTTTTGAATGTGATGAGCTCTTGTATTTAATCCAAGGAATGTCAGAATGAGGGATCATACCTCAGAGTTCTGTGAGTGAAGAGTCCATGATTCCTCATTCAGAAACTCAGTTGAGAACCCTGTTATAAGTCCCAGAGCGATGCATCACAAAGTTACCAGAATGAAGTCCCTGGCCTAATTTTCACACCCTAATTCAAGTTTTGTGTTTAGGTTAGTTTCTTGGGCATTGTTTCCTCCAGAGATACACAGCATGCTATGTAGATGCATCTTGGTTTGTACAACGTCATCATACCAAAAATAGGTCATATTGACCACCTATATATTCACTGTGACTTACAGTTTACATATCAACACTCATTAAAATCAGATCTCCAATGTGCTTATGTGATGATCTGACAGCAACCACTTTATGTTATGAATTATTTGACCTTTGAATTAGCCAATGGTAATGTAGTTTTCAGAAATGTGAATCAGATCACTTGGCACACATTGATCCTCTCCAGCCATACAGATGAGTATCCCAAACACGAAAATATACGACTTTGTACTTCAGACTTCAAGAAAATTTGTCATGCATTTCTGGTCACAAATACATGCATTTTGTAATTGGATCCATCTTGATGAGTGCCATGCCACGTTTATGGTGAAATGTGGTGGACATACTTTTGATTTGGGATGATTTTTGAGACTCATTTCAGTAATATTCAGTTTCTTTACTTATAATCTGACTGCAGAGGAACCTTAATAATCCAAGAGTTTTATGACATGAGATTGTCTACATGATTTAAACTTCAGATGTTGTATGTTCTTTTATGAACATTAATGGTGTGTGATGAGTCTAAAGTTGTACTGAGATATTGCCACTGTATATAATGTCATTACAGTAATATTACATTGATGATATTTGCTTGAGATGAGTGATTAACAAATTTATTTGATCAAGTGGTTAATAAACTTGATAGTGTTATGAGTGCCAAAGTCACAAATGGAAATACTTGAGTTTTTCACACAAGATATGAAACATATCCATTCAGTTGTATATATCCATTATTCATTTGTTTCAAGCAAATTGTCTGTTTATAATATTGGCAAGCAATATGTATCGCAGACTGAAGTTGATTTTTACTATATCCCACACAATGTCAGTGGTTTACTGTTGATTTAGTTTTGGTTTTTCTTAATATTCACACAGAAATTCTCATTAGTATTATTCTTCTCCTGGAGGTAAAATAGCACATTAAAAAATACTGAAAGTTTATGCACATTTTGAGATTTGAAAATGGTTTTCCTGCATGTGAGACAACCATTCTTACATCTTATCTAAGCACATGTCAAAAAGTTGCTAAAATTTCATGACCATATCATTAAAAATGACTGTTTGATGGCAGTGGAAAATTATTTTGGATGTTCCACTCCAGTAACTTTTCAAAACTATTTTTCTTGGAAAATCCTGTAATTCATGGCCAAGGATAAATTAAAATGTTTATACATGTATTTGTGATGAGTCCTTCTCTGCACTGGTCACTTCAGATACCTGCTTGGTCAAAATTCCAAAGTAAAGGTACAGCTCCAGAAGAATTCCATTTTGTTTCTTCCCCTGGCCTTTTCCTGAAGTCTTGCTTCTGCTTATATATGACAAACATGTATAGATTGAATATTGTACAGGTTACATTAACCATGGTACATAAGTAGGTATTTATCAAGATGGTAATATCACTCAGGCCTGTACTGCTTGAGAGGAAATGGCTTGGAATACTTTGTTGATATGGCCCGAGTCATTGAAATTGAAGGCCATATCAACCTGGTGGACATGCATGTATGTATGTATGTTTGTTTTGGGTTTAATTCCATTTCTCAGTGCAAGATAGGCTGTATGTGTGAGTATGACTAATGAAGGAGGAACCCTAGTTAGGTTCATTGACCCATGGCAACTTTGTCACATACACACATTGGCCAAGCCTGAGACATCTATATATGTATGTACATGTGTGTTATTGTTTAATAGCACATCAGAGCAGTAGTGGTGACATTTGAAAGTAAAGTTCAACAAATATTTAAATGAAGAAATTGATCTACCGTATACCTTGGGAGGATAAATCTTGCAAATAAGAAACATGAATTACTGAAACATGTAAAGATGATAAAATTCTGTAAAATATACCTATGTAAACTATAAACATAGCAAAATAAAAGCTTTAAAAGATAGTGTTACAATTTGTTATATATAGAGTATTCCCTCAAAAAGTCCAAGATTTTCTCCTAATGTACAGTATCAAAACAATTCTGAACTGATTTCAGACAGAGGATGGAAGTCAACACACTCAACAAGAATGTGGTCTATTGTCAGTGGACACTGGCACAACATGCACTCTTGTCAGGATAAGTGTGTTGTAGATAACAAGGAGTATAATACCACTTCATCTCTGTAATTTGTTCTGTGTGAGAGAGACCACACACAAATGATGGGTTTGATATTACAAAGCTTGTTTGTGGTGAACCGCTTTGGTAAAAGGCCTCAGAGAGAACACTGGCTGCAGGCAACTCCAACGATGATACCACCTTTCAGAGTGGCAATGCAGAAACATCTCAATCTTAACAACTATCTGTATACAAGAATGTATGGCCATGATAGGAGGCATGGACTGCATTGTATTTGTTGAAAAATTTTTCATTAGCAAAGTTCAAATATTATTTGATGTTATCAGAGGTGGGTGTAATAACCATGGTTGTTACTTTTAATTTGGAAACATGTAAGTTTGGGCATTTCGAACATTAATTAGCTTGGTGTTGTCAGATGGGAATGAATTCAAATTAGAAATGTATACTGGTTTAATTATTGGATAATAGAAGCAGTTTTGTTTGATTGTATCTCAAAGTTTGTTAGGCATCTGCTGCAATCATGCTGTCTAGTTTATCTGCCTTATCGGCTACTCACCAACATTTTTGGTGCCTTGAATGTATGTTACAGGTTGCATTGAATTAGTACTGCATTTAATTTAAGATCAGTATGGTTTAAGCCCTTTAAGAAATGGTGCTCTTTCCACATACATTTAGTTTAGTTTTTCCCACTGTGCTAATGTATTTTCTCAATTTTATTAGGCAATCTTATTATCCTGAATGATTTTCTAAATCATGAAAATTGAATATATCTCTTTCAGATTTGTATTTGTGCCTTAACCACTGCACCATTACAGAGTTTTCTTGTGTTGGGAGGCTTAGTTGCTTCCATGTTATTGCTTGAGGCAGTATGAAAAATCACAGGGATTAATGCTGACTGCACAAATTAAATTTCCTTGAGTATGAATATATATTTTTCAATGGTATGACTGTGAATAAGTTCCTAGGTTATTCTTTTAAGTCTAGTCACCTGGGGCAAGGGTGATTGGGGGGGGGGATGCTGCTTTTAGTTCTATTGGCCACAGATCATTGGAGTTTACAATATAACATGATGTCTTTTGTCTTTATGTTAACACAAAATTGGTAACACTACTCTGCAACTATTTGAAGAATTGCCATGAAATATTACATACATTCATTCCAAGGTCTAGTTTGTTCTATGTAAAAATGGTAATTGTTGGATATCTAATACGGCCATCACAGTTGCCATCTTGAAAATATTGTTATAGGTACTCCTGCCTGGATGGTCTTGGGGGTTTTCATTACCCAGCAAAAGTTTTCATATAATACATGTATGTATCTGTTTTTAAGTGAGAAGGGTGTTAATCCAATCTACTGTATGGCCACCATGGTAGCCATATTGAAAATCTCAGTTACTTTTGATTTACAGATGGTCCTGTAGACATGGACATTTCACTGAGAAGCTTATAATATTTTGTTAATACTAAATAAAACCAGTGCTGGAGAATAGTGGCCATCTTGACAGTATTATTTCTGCTACTCAAGTGATGGTTGTTTTTACATGAGGGTTTTAAATAAAAATATTTTTCCCAATATGTAGTCTGGCCAGAATGAAAAATCTCATTACAGATACTTTGAACACTTATTCTTTGCAATATGTGCTTTTTCCTATATAAAAATGCTGATCTTACCACCGAGATAGTTACTTTGATGGTCCTTATATGACTGCACGTCCTGAATAGATGATCATGTTGGCATGTGCTTTTGACTGAAACTCTGGTGCAGCAATATGTAGCCATTTCTGAGCAAATATGGTGCTTATATGACTTAGGAAAACCAGGCCTAATTGACATCTGCATGAAGGTAAGGGTACCATGAGCTGCACTATTTTTTACAGGACCATTTTTGGAAAAGCGAGACTCGGAGGTCACTTTTTCGTTGATCCTGCCATGAGCAAAAGTTCAAAATAGCGATCACTTTGGCAGGGCCGTCACAAATTTGCCCGGGAGGTCAGAGCATCTTGGTGGGTATTGCCTTTGGCACACCTTACCCACAAGAAATACCACAAACTGTCTCCACTGCAGCATCGCCCTTTCTTTATCATTGGCCTGCACTTTGCCATCCATGCTTATGTACATGTACATTTTTTACTGACTGCAATATTACTTTTTTGCAGTAAATTCAGTATTTAATTTGTCAAGCACTTCTGGTCACAGAAGTATACATTTATGTGTTTGAAAGGTGAAATAACACCTTACAAAAATTAAAGACAAAAGTTTGTGCACATTTTAGGATTTGAATTTGGTTTTCCTGCATGTGAGGCAACCATGCTCATCTCTATACCAAGTAAGCATAAAGAAGTTGCTAAAAATTCATGATCATGCCATAACCAGTGTCTATCAATGAAAGTGGAAACACATTTCTAGTGTTCCACTCTGGTAATTTATTAAAATTATTTTTCATGGAAAATCCTGTAAATCATGGCTTAGTATAAAGTAAGATGTTTTTATTAGTGATGAATCTTTCTCTACACATCACACTGAAGACATGTACCTGGTCAAGAGTCGAGTTACTTCTCCAGAAGAATACCATTCCTCTCCACCACCCCTTGTCTTGTTTCTGTGCTTTTCTTTTTATCTGACAAAAATGTGCAGATTGTAATGATGTCCAGATTACATTAAACATGTTACATAAGCAGTAGATATGTATCAAAATGGCAATATCTTTGGGCCTGGACTGCTTGTGGGACATGGCCTGGACTACTGGGTTGTTATGATTCATATGTATCAAAATGGCAATATCATTGGTCCAGAACTGGTTGTGGGACATCCACTACTGTGTTGTTATGATTTATATGTATCAAAATGGCAATATCATTGGGCCTGGACTGCTTGTGGGACATCCACTGGACTACTGGATTGTTATGATTCATATGTATCAAAATGGCAATATCATTAGGCCTGGACTGCTTGTGGGACATCCACTGGACTACTGGGTTGTTATGATTCATATGTATCAAAATGGCAATATAATTGGGTCTGGACTGCTTGTGGGACATGGATTGTTATGATTCATAGAAGAGCTGAGATTCAAGGCCCAGTCAACCTCATAGTTCAGTACCTGTATGTATGTGTGTGTGTGTACATATGTAGCACCTGGACATAATAGTGCCTTTATGGTGGCAAATAAAAGCAAATTTCAGCAAATGTAAAAATTAAGAAATTCAGCTGCAGTATACTTCAGGAGGATAAACCCTTCCAAACAAATATAAACATGAATTAGAACATGAAAGATAAAACATAAAGGTAACAAAGTAAAATCATTAAAATACAATTTGTTAAGTATACCATATTCCCTCTAAAATTTGAATATTTTCTCATGTTGTACATCATCATAATGAGTTCAGATAAATCTTATTTATAGAGGATGAAAGTCAATACACTCAACAAGTATGTGGTTCACTATCAGTTGACACTTGCCGGACATGCACTCCTGTCATAAAATGTGTCATGAAAAATGAAACATAAAGGTAACAAAATAAAATCATTAAAATACAATTTGTTAAATATACCGTATTCCCTCATAATGTTAAACATTTTCTCATGTTGTACATCATCATAATGTTCCTAAATTGAGTTCAGATAAATCTTTTGTTAGAGGATGGAAGTCAGTACACTCAACAAGAATGTGGTTCACTCTCAGTTGACACTTGCCCAACATGCACTCCTGTCAAAAATTGTCATATATGCATTTACATTAAGTACAGTGTCACCTTATCTCTGTAAATTGTTCTGTATGAGGGATGCCACACTCAGTGATGGGTTTGACGTTACAAAGCTTGGTGTGGAATTTTCATTCCACAAATTTTGCCAAGTATATAGAACATGTCAATAATATTTCAAGTCAATATATTGAATCCTCCATTTAAAAATGCATGATGCCAGGGCAGCTTTTAGCTTTTTCATTACTCCTAACACATGAGACAAGTTAGCCAACTGTATAGAAAATTTTATTCCATATTTTATGAGCAAACTATCTACTTGTAAGATCAGCAGTATTAATAGTTTTCAAATTTAAGAGCATGCAGGGTTTTCAGTCTGAGAAGAAAATCTGAAACATGATTTAATTTTTTTTGAGAGTTCCTAGCCTTGTTCCCCAGTGATGCTCCCTTTCTTTATGTTTTAATTAGTCATGTCCACTCTCAGGTGTAACGTCTAGGTCTAGGCATGAAGCCTGTAATGGTGCAAACTTTTATAGAGATAATTTTGCTTTAAATTCTTTCGGGGTTAGTATGACATGTAAACGTTAAGTTTGACATGGATTAGACTTGTCAGAAATTGTTGACTGTGAGGGGTGGAATCTGTTCTGCTTTGGACATGAACTGAATTTGAATTAGGGATTGCTCGATTAATGGTTAGAGCCAATTAAGAATGCAGTGTTAACACTAGGTCAGTAGTGAAGTCAAGAGTTGAATTTTAGGAAGTTTGGGGTCCATTTGAAGCAGGTGTCATAAAATGATATTTTCCAGAATAGTAATTAGTAAAGGTGGTCTAGAGAGGTTTTTTTCTAACTTTGATGGGAGTGATCAGTTTTTGGTGCTTAAAAGAGTTATCGTGATTCACTAAGGTAAACAAGGGGGTGTGTGTTCCTGGACAGAGTTCAGGGTTTCAATAAAATCTCCAACATGATATCAGCCCAAGTTTTTCTGCTGAGGGGGAAAGTCTGAGGGGTTCCAAGATCTGATGATAAGCGAGCTATGGCATGGGAAGACACAGAGGAATGTTGCTCCATACCTGTATTGCATAATGAGAAAAGTGCACAGTCTGCAACCAAGAGGTTGATGACTGAAGAGACCTATCACCAACAGTGATTTGGAAAAAACTGGAAGCACCAGATGATGCTCACATGCCAACAGTCTGAGCTTGATCAGTCACTCGATTATATAATTACATTTCTTCTGTCAATATAATAGAATGGCTAATTAAATTTTACATAATTTTGTAACTCTATTTCTGAGAGAAAGTGAATCGTTCACTTGTCATGTTCAATTTCGTTTTGTTTATGTAATTCATTAAATTCCTGTATTTTACCTATGGGGGCTCATGTTTTTGAGTTCTGCATCTCTGCTCAGGTCTCTGTTATTTCATCTAGTAATTTCATACATTTATTTTATTGCTTACTCAGTTGGAGCAATAACAGCATGGTTGATCATCTCCTAGATAACAATAGCCAAATACCATTAGGAGTGTGTGAGTTCACACATCACTACCACCTCCTGACACAGCCAGAGATTCTTATTAATACTTAATGCTTCTCTGATGTGCTGACTTGAAAGAACAAATGTTCTGTTGACTGTATATGTTAATACCAACAAATAAATGTTGCACTGTGTTGTTTTATTTATGTTTAAATTCTATAAAATGGCTGTTGGGGAAAATGCCCGGAATCATTTTAAGAAGTCTTTTGAAAATAATATTAGACCTGGTTTTCACAAAAGGTCAATCTTTGCAGCATAAAATTTATATTCAGTTTTATGGTTGCATGAAATTATGAGTATTTATGGAAAGCTTATACCACAAACTGTGCATATCTGGCTTCATTATCATTGTAGCAGTTGTTTTGAGATGAGAAATAGAAGGGTGAATTGTCCACATTGTATTTTGATCTTCCTAATCTGTAAAATATGCTCTTAACACATAGATTTTTGTTAAAAAAGCAAGGTTTGAAACTATATAATTACTCTAAACATTTTGTCATGTAATCATCCCAGCCTTTATTGCATGGAAACATACATGTAAGTATATATACTTTCTAGTAGTAAAAAGGTGAACATTTCTCATTAAGCATAATCTATTTTAAGACTGTAGTTTTGGTTTGATTGTGTTATATATTAGTTGTTTGTGCAATCTACTAAATTAGATGAAGATTTTATTTAAATTGGCATTTTTCTGTGTCATATGATTCAACAAAAAACTCAAATACTGTTAACTATGTTCATGTACATTGTTTATTGTCATCAATTTGGAGGAATTAACTTCTCAGTAGCAGTGAAAGCAAAGCTGGGTGATAGCTCCTGTTGTGCTACAGGTTACCAGTTTCTGAATAAGCATTCATCTTCTGTAAGTTTATTTGTGCCATGATGACTTTTGCTATCATTTGTGCATTTTTAAGAAAGATGGCTAGTTTGATAATTAATACAAAATGGGGCAGTTAAAATCAAGATAAAGAGTTGCAATTTTAAATTTGTGAAATGGAACAAAATGTTGAAATAACTGAATGATAAATGACAAGTAAGCAAATTTCTCCTGAAATAGAATGCACTGAATAAGTATCAGAATGCGTGTGATTTTATTTTGACACTTCTTAAGCTGTGAATGTGGGGGTAATTTTTAAATAGAAAAACAAAATAAAAGACTTTCTTTCACATTTATCTTTCTGTTCTAAGAGGTGCACGTAGTACATCACTGATGATCATAACAAAATAAGAGAGTCGAAAAAAGTAATATAACACATCTGTAGGTTCCATTACCAGAAATATTGTATATCTCCGAGTTTTTAATGCAGATTTACATCATTGCCAGCTGAGGACCATGTTGTCAAATATTTTTTTTTTTCCAGCTTTTAATATACTCTTTGTGTTTTCAGGTACAGAATGAAATTGTAATTGTAATTAACAGACTAGTATCCATTTATATTCTTGGATTTTGCTGGAGTATGCTGTTATTTATTGTTAGTAAATAAAACTCTGGTGAATTCAAATGTACAGCCAGGGATGATTTACCCAGGATCTCTGTCAGAATACAAGAGAGTTAAATGCTTTCAGCTCCTTTGTTATTATCTTATACATATTTATGAATATCATGGCATTTATTTAGTTGAAGTTATTAAAGTACTTTTAATTTTGGACATGTATGAATTCTCCCCTTTCCTGAAGAGAAAACTGCAGATAGCAATATTTCTGAAATTTTGAATCCAGCCTTTGATTTTATCCTTGTTTAATATTTTAATGGTTATTGTTTAAGAGCAATAAACATGTACAAATGTGACATGATTAAATTAAAAATGTATAGATTATTCGTGGAAATGCGTTTTTTTTTTTTTTCTTTCTTCAGAATAACTTTGCATAGCTAATACAAATCATACAAGTAATCAAAACTTTCTCACTTTTCGATTGGGCAATACTTTTCAGCCAGTGATAATAATAATTCCTTAGGATGTAGGGTTTTGGTCTATAACACTACACTAACAGTAGATACTTTATAAAAGAGTTCAGAAAAGTATTTCGACTCGCTGTTCTCTCGTTTGTTTGCACCCGACCCTCAGACAGATTTTATTTTAAAAAAAACAAAAAACAACTTAATCAGTATAAAAAAAAAATTAACAAAACTTAGTGATTTCATTCATCAGTCTATAATTCCTAACGTGATTGTCGCCAGTTGGTCACAACGTTATCATCCTGTTCGCGTTTCAAATCAAACGATAGCTTCATTGGAATTGTTTGCGTCAACGACCGGACATACTGCTCGCTGTCCTTTTCCGGTGTCTAGAACAGTTCATTGCGTGAAGGAAAAAAGCAAACAAGCTGATTATACATCCAGTATTTCTGTATCAGAAGTAAACAAATTAAAAAAGCTATAACTCTTACATACACGTGCGTTAAGGATATAAATCACACAGTTACGTAAACTGAATGAATTATTCAGTACTTATCGAAGACGGCTGCGACACCCCATCTTTTATCGGAAGAAGAATAAATAGACGCGTCCACGCCAATATGGCGCTGTCTTAACAAAGAAACATTCGTTTGGTTCAAACGCACAGGAGAAGATAACGTTGAGGATCCCAGGTGAAAATCAGGTTAGAAATGATAAATTGATGAATTAAATCACTTAGTTTTGTGACTTCCTAACATTTATGTCGTTGATGGCTATCGAGTTTTGTAATTGGTAGGCCTTATGGGTACATAAGAACGGGAGGGTAAGCTAATACCATAGTCAGCAATGTGTTTTAAAAGTGGCTAAAGATGAAAATGACACAAATACTATCAAACGGGAAAAATACACGAATGTAAGAGCACACGTGAAAAAAAAAACAAAAAAAAAAAAAACAAAGAAGATTCAAGATTGGGAAACGACAAAGAATATGGAAAACGACAAAGAATAATACAGAATTTCATAATGGCCACTTCTCGACTACGGTTAATGACCTTGAAAAAAATAGGCGCCAAAACGACGAATGTGAGAAACTAGAGACCTGCGTGAGAGAAGCGGTTTTCTTGATTTAAAAATGCAGTATCAGATGGTTTATTAAATCAATTTGTGAGTAGTGTAAGACTGTAAAATAAATCCTTGCAATCGAAATGGAAATATTAACTTGGAAATATCAATCGGTAGGCGTCACGAATGTTACAGTTCCATTTGTTCATGGGGTTACCGTGCTGTATTAAAAAAAAAAAAAAAAAAACCAATTTAGATCCTGTTCAGTTCAGAGTGAATTTGTCAATAATTCATGATGTTATATTGCATCAAATTGCCTAAACTTGCAAACACTGAGAGACCTTATTTTGATTAGGTTTAGCACATAAGGTTACATCATCAGGAGGGCGGTATGGCAAGAGTCGATGTAATCTTGTAGCTGATTAGCAGAACTTTTGAGCTTGATAGAGGCTGTATTTTTGATCAAACCAGTTATGTAAATTTGTATCATCAAGATCTTGGATGAGTTTGTCTATCAGCAATATGGACTCTGGTCAGAATTAATTTTACAGTATATTCTTGTTTCTCAGTAGTGAACTAAACATGTTGTCCACATGATAATATATTGTACATTAAAAAATGAACTCACTGTAAAGTTCTTGTCATAGGTTATCTGGCATTTTTTTTGTGAGAGGCTGGACTATAAATAAAGCACTGTGCATTGAGACACATTTCACTAACAGATATTCATCAGTGCCTCATTTCTCACTCAGCATTGTTGCAGAAATACACAGTTACCTTTAAATCAATACTAAGGATATATCTTTACCATGTACTTTATCTAAAGCTTTTGAGAATTGTGTATATAAATACTTAAACAGTTGTATTGTTCAAAACAATATAATTTCACATAATCTATCAGGTTTTTCACAAGGCTGTTTGACAAGACAACAGTTAACAGACATTTACAATACAATTTGTTCTGCGCTAGACCAAGGAAAGGAGGTTATGGCTGTTTTCTTCAATATTAGCAAGGTTTTTGACAGTTCGGCACAAAGCTTGGTCTCAGAATTAAAAACTACTGGTATTCATGGAAATCTGTTATGGTTTGAAACTATTTACTGTAAAGAAAACAAGCTTTATAAATTCTAAATCCTTGGTAGCTTGATGCATTAATGCTGGAGTTGACTCCCCCAGGGGTCTATGCTGGGACCACTGTTATTTGTAATTTTCATCAGTGAAAATATAGAATCATCAGTCAGACTATTGTATATAATAGTTGATAACCAAATCACAGCTGGCGAATCTTAAACACTGATATTCAAAAGGTACATGAATGGTCCAGACGTTTGTTAGTTATATTTCATCCAAACAAGACGGAACCTATGCTAATAACATGAAAACGAAACCAGAATCATCATTCTATATTATACATGGCCGAAACAAACCTACAAGGGGTTTTTTAAACACAAACATCAGGGCATTATATTATGCGGTGATGCCACATATACATTAAATACATTTGCAATAAAGTGTGGGAGAAATTAAATTGCTTAAAAAGTATCAGATTCAAACTAGATTGATTATCTTTGGAAAAAATGTACAAATCTTATATTATTCCAATTTTTGACTATGCTGGCCTTCTTTTTTTTTTGGGTACAATGCATGATAAAAGTCTGCCTAGAAAAAAAAAATAAATGTTGAGGCAAATAATAATGGGTGCAATCAAAAGTGCATCTTCTTCACAATTGTATCATGAAACTAGCAGGGAAAGCCTAAACTCTTGCCATTACAAACATAAACTGCTTCAGTTATTTAAAATTTACCACGTAGTAGCTGCCACATATCTTCAAGACTTGATTGACTGCTATTTACAGAACAGGAGACCTACTCCATTTGATCTTCAAACAATCTTCAACTCCCAGTGTGCAGAACAACCTTGTTCTTCAATTCATTTCTATCTTCTACAATTTGAATATGGAACATGTTACCCGTTGAAGTGAGAAACAACCCTTCAATACATAATTTTAAAGCCCACTTGAATTGGTATAAAGAAACTACTCCGTATTACTATTTTGCTGGTGGTAGAATGTTACAGATCATGCATGCTAGGCTAAGAACAAATTGCAGTAATTTAAATTATGATTTATATCAGAATCATGTATCTAATAATTATATGTATTGCTCCTGCAGTGAAATCAAAAATGCAAAACACTTTTTTCTAGATTGTTCCAGATATTCAGTTCTTTGAGATCAAATCCTACGCTCCCTTTTGCTCTTACAATTGAAACAATATTATTTGGCAACCCTACGTTAACTGCATGTACATCATCTTGTCTATAATAGGTCCCTGTCACCTATATTTTACACATAAGTGACTTGGGTTATGTTTTGAATTTATTTTGATATTCCTTGCATTATTGACCAGCCTTGCAATGTTATGGATGTGTCTTGGTTGATTACAAACCATGATACCAAATATTCACTGTGACTTACAGTTTACATGTCAGCAAGCTGATTAAAATCAGGTCTCCACAGTCCTAAGTGAAGATCTGACAGCAACTGCTTAGAGGTCATGTTCTGGTGACCTATGAATAAGTTATGGAAGTTAGCTTTCAGAAATCTGAAAATGAATAAAAAATTGCCTGGCACACTTTGATCCTATTCAACCATACTGCTTAGTCTCCCAAATGCAAAAATATAAGACTTCATCTGATTGGCTGATAAAATTAGCAGTTATGTTAATAACATAGGCCACCAGAACATGACACCTAAGTGGTTGCTATCAGATCTTCAAGAAGAACCACGGAGATCTGATTTTAATCAGATAGACATATCAGTAACGTTGACTTTGCTTGCTGTTGTCAGTTTCATAGGCAGTATTTGACACAATTATGCAGCATGGTACATAGATATCTAGTTGCTCTTACCAAAGGTAGATCGCCATTATATTTATGTCATACTTCAGACTTACTGTTACAGTAGTTACTTCAGGAATATTTTTCATGCATTTCTGATCACAGAAATATGTTTTGTGTTTGGTAGTAATGTTCAGTTTCTTTGTAATCTGACTGTAATGGAAGTTTGATGATCTAAGCGGTTTATAACATGATTTAAAAGTTCAGTTATTCTGAGTATGTTCCTCTATATTAATGGTGCTGTGATGAGTCTAAAGTTGTACTGAGATATTGCCACTGCATATAATGTGATTAAAGTAATATTACATTGATGATATTTGCTTGAGATGAGTGAGTAACAAATTTATTTGACCAAGTGGTTAATAAACTTGATAGTTTTATGAGAGCCAAACCCACAAATGAAAATTCTAGAGTTTTTCACACAAGAGATGAAATATATCCATTCAGTTGTATATATTCATTATTCAATTGTTTCAAGCAAATTGTCTGTTTATACTAGTATTGGCAAGAAATATATATCACAGACTGAAGTTGATTTCTTTTACTGTCACACAGTGTAAGTGGTTTACGGTTGACAGAAATTATCATTAGTAATATTCTCTTGTAAAGGTAAAATAGCACATTAAAAATATTGTCAGCAAAGTTTATGCACATTTTGGGATTTGAAAATGGTTCTTTCTGCATGTGAGGCAACTATTGTTACATCTTATTTAAGCACATATCAACATGTTGCTAAAATTTCTTGACCAAAATTATTTTTAATGAAAAATCCTGTAATTAATGGCAGAGGATAAAGTAAAATGTTTATATTTGTGGTGAGTCTTTCTCTGCACTGCTCACTGACGATACCTGCCTGGTCAAAATTCCAAAATCGAGGTACAACTCCAGAACAATTCTATTTTTTTTCCCCCTGACCGTTGCCAGTAGTCTTGCATTTGTTTATATATGACAAACATGTATAGATTGAATGATGTCCAGATTACATTAAACATGGTACTTAAGAAGTAGGTATTTATCAAGATGGTAATAATAGCTGGACCTGGACTGCTTGAGGGGAAATGGCCTGGATTACTTTGTTGATATGGCCTGAGTCATAGAAGAGTTGTTCACGGGAATATCAACCCAGTGGTCCAAGTTATGTATGTATGTTTGCATGTATGTATGTGTGTTTGGATGTTTTGGGTTCTATTCCATTTCTTCGTGCTAGATAGGCTGTATTTGCTGGCAAGTATAACTGGTGGAAGAACTGGGGGGTCCTGGTCCTGGTTAAGATCATTGACCCATGGCAACTTTCTCACACGTCCACATTGTCTGAGCCTGAGACATCTATATATGTATGTACATGTGTGTTATTGTTTAATAGCACATCAAAGCAGTAGTGGTGACATTTAAAAGTTCAACAACCATTTAAATAAAAAAAATTCACCCACCATATGCCTTAGTAGGATAAATCTTGCAAATAAAAAACATGAAGTACTAGAACATGTAAAGATGATAAAATTCATATATATAATTTGTTACATGTACAGTATTCCATCAAAAAGTCCAAGATTTTCTCCTGTGGTAATCATCAAAACTAATTTCAGATAATTAAAACTTGTCTTAGAGGATGGAAGTCAATACACTTGACAAGAATGTGGTCCACTGTCAGTGGACACTGGCACAATATGCACTCTTATCCAGATATGTGTTGTAGATGCAATATAAGTATAATATCAATTCATCTCTGTAATTTCTGTGTGATAGAGACCACACCCCAGTGATGGGTTTGATATTACAAAGCTTGTTTGTGGAGAACCACTTTGGTAGAAGGCCATGGAGAGAACACTGGTTGCAGGCAGCTCCCATGAGGATGCCATCTTTCAAAGTGTCTGTATGCAGAAACATATCTCTATCTTAACAACTGCCTGTATACAGGAACATATGACCATGATGGGAAGTACCAACTGCATTGAATTTGTTGAAGAATTTTTAAATTAGCAAAGTTCAAATATTATTTGATGTTATTGGAAAGGGGTTTAATAACCAAACTTGTGATTTGGGAACATGGAATTTGAGCATTTCCAACATGGATTTGTTTGCTGTTGTCAGAAGTGAATGAATTCATATTAGAAATGTATATTGGTTTAATTACTGGATAATATTGGCTGTTTTGTTTTATTGTACCACTATGTTTAATATGCATCTGCTGCAATCATGCCATCTAGTTTCTCAGCCTTATTGACACCTCGCCAACAATTTTGATGCCTTGAATGTATGATACAAGTTGCATTGAAATAGTATTGCATTTAATTTAAGATCAGTACGGTTTAAGCCCATTAAGAAATGGTGATTTTTCAACACACACATAGTTTTTGCCATTGGGCTAATGTATTTTCTCAATCTTATTAGGCAGTCTTTTTATTCTGAATGATTTTCTAAGGCATGAAAATTGAATGCATCTCTTTCAGACATGTGCCTGTGCCAGTTGTGTGAAAAGTGATTCCTGACAAAATTAGAGATCTTACATCACTTTTTGCTTCTACACCAAGATATGATGGCATTAACACTGGCAAGTGACCATGTCCAGGCCTTAGACTCACATGTCACCACAGCAAGCCAGAATTCCAAGTCCATGCTGCAGCAGGAAATTGGAGAACAAGTTTTAGGGATCTCTGGAGGAAATATTCAGGTATTATGTCTCTCCACCATCACATGTACTCCTGCTTGCTATCTTATCTAAGTGCATTGACAGTGTATCAGTCATGCTTCAAATCTGTTATCTTCACATATCAGTAGAAGCACTGCAATAAATGCTTGTTTCAGAGTAGGTTGACTCCATTTCCATGACCACTAACAGTCACTGACTTTGATTTTGCTAACATTTTACGGCAGGTTAAAATATTGAGTTGGGTACATGCTGACCTTTAGAAATTTTATGAACATCGGCTGCTGACCATTTTTGTGTATCCCACTTCAGGGTGGCCGAGTGGTCAAAAGCGCTCAATGTTACGGATCACTGCCATCTCACCACTATCTGCGTGGGTTCGTGTCTCGGGCTCGGCCAGTGTGAGTACGTGAGAAAGCTTGCCAGTAATTTCTTATGGGTCGGTGGTTCTTTCCAGGGTTTTCCCGGGTTCTTCCTCCACCAATTATACTGGCCACCATGTATAGCCTATCTTCTGCTGACAAATGGTGTTAAACCCTACAACAACAACAACATATCCCACTTCAGCATCTCCCTTTTTCATAGAAATGCTTTTAGGTAGAGCATATCATGTTATGATGTCCAACCAGCCAGCCACCTGTTCTATGTGTCATTTCCACTCAAAGGAAATTCTCAACCATCTTCAATTACCAGGCTTGGTTAGCAGCTTGCATTTGGAGTAAGGAAGAAACCAGGATCAGAGGGTCAACTTCAAAGGTCTTAGTGACAGCAAGGAAACATTTGTTTCTGAACAAGAATACCTCGCATGCCTAGGGCCAGATTTTGTGGATGGTTTGCACTTGTATAAGGATGAAATTTATTGATTTTGGGGTCAACAGGTCAAAGGGAATGCCATTGGGACTGAAGGGAAAAAATGGTTTCTGCACAATAACTTTAGTCATTCTGAACAGACCTACACCAAGTGTTATACATGGCTTGTACTTGGAGTAAGTTTGAAACTTTTTGATATGGTTCTCAAATTGTCAGAGCTCTTTGCACATAAACTTCAGTTCTTGACCATGTACCTATATGAAAGTGTGTGGCTGGCATACTCTTAGGTGAGAAAGAAACTTGTTGATTTATGGGGTCAAGGTCAATGGCATTTCGCTCAGTGAAGAAAAGTGGCTTTTAGCTATACAGGCCATAGACTGGAAGAACATATGGGATGGTCTGTTAGCCATCATACATCTGTCCATTAGCACAAGTTTGTGATTGCTACTCCTCCTGAACTAACTGGAGGATTGTGATGAAACTGTACTTGAATATTCATTCCATGGCCAAGTTGAGCATAAATGAAAATGGTGCAGCTTGAATTTCAGTATGGATACCACAATGTTTGTATTAAAAATCTTGATATCACTACTCCTTCTGAATAGATGGACATACTAAAATGGGGTTTTCAGTAAAAGACTTCTCATGATTGTTGGTCCTGATGAAAATGGTGTGGATCTGATCTCCAATATTGCCACAACAGTGGCCATCTTGAAAATAGTTCTCATAGTTCCTCCTGAATAGATCATAGTATCAGCATAGGGGTGCCCTGGGTGGCCAAGTGGCCTAAAGTGCTTATCAGAGCAATGCATTAAATGGTAAAACCACTTAAAACACTGACACTTTTTCATTATTTTGGCTGTAATACCTTTCAGATGTTTCTGTCAATAGGCACAGTTACCACAAACAAACAAATCCTCAGGCAAATTATGTATCGGACAATGCTAGTGATCATTTGCATAGAGATTGTGGATTGAATCCAAGAGTCCATCCAGCATAATGGAAATAAAGTACTCTTTCAAAAATATTATCAATTTCAGTTTTAAGTATTATTCTGTAATATATAGAACACATCATATTTATATTATAGACTTACCATACTTGCTGTTGCTCTTTTTGATTCTGTTGAAGTTGTTTTGTTTCTCTTCACCATACTGGAAGCCCCCCCCCCCCCATTTAATGCTACAGTGACCCCCACCTTGTTTCAGATTCCATTTGGTGCTACGTTAACATTCAGTTTGTTCACCACAGCAGCTAATTTGAAAATTGTGTCATCACTGAAGAATATCTATGATGGGTCATACACTCTGCAATTAAAGGGAAGAAATTGGTCTTCCTGGAAATCTTTTTCTGTCCCTTCAAGAGACTCTTTTGCATAATTCTAGTTCTAAATCATGCAACTTCACCAAAGTTTTGGAGTGCTTGCAATTGAGAAAGAGGCTGTCATTGTAACTGTGACTCTAAGAAAAACTGTTAATGCACAATTCTTGCTCTTAAGTAAGTTCCTTGAGAGAATGCTTGCACTTAGGTAAGAAAAAAATCAAATGACTTTTGTGGTTAGAGGTTGTCATGGTGGGTATAGTAAGAAATAATGGTTTCCACATAGTAAGTTTAGTTCATGGCTGCGTAAATTGATTAAAGATCAATGACATCGAGACCCATTAGTCAGTAATTACTAAGTGAAACCAGTATCCTACTAGTACCTTGACAGAGGACTATTAAGCATATAATATACTGTACTGCTTTAGTTTGGCTGCATTTCTCATTATTGTTGCGACTGCTTCAGCGGCCTAGTGGTTAGAGCATCTACATCCGATGTGGGAGGTCGTGGGTTCAAACCCCGGCCAAGTCATACCAAAGACTTATAAAAATGGTACAAACAGCTGCCTCACTAGGTGCTCAGCATTTAAGAGGTTAGTGTTAGGACTGGTCAGCTTGGTGTCAGGATAATGTGACTGGGTGGGACATGATGCTACTTGTCTGTGGTATGATGCCCCAGTGCTAGACATCACTATAAACTGCCACAATGCAGACATCTTAGAGATATGACTGCAAAATTGTTAAATCTACATTAAAAATCCAAATCACACACACACACACTATTGTTGCATTTACTGTCATTAAACTTTAGGAGTGCATTCACCTTGCGGAGTACTACTTTTCCCAAACAGATGTTGATCTCAGTAAGCTATATTTTAGCTCTGCTGGTCATAGGCAAGAAGAGCTGATGGGATGGTGTCTTTCTGTCATTTGTTGCCCTATGTCCATCTGTTCATTAGCACCAGTTATTAATACAGCTCCTAACTACTTGACCACAGTGGCCATTTTCAAAATCTTCTAGCACTACTTCTGAATGGATGGTAATATCAGATTCTGGTTTCCATTGAAAGACTTAAGATGTCTAGTTGGTCCTAAAAAAATTGGTGCCAATCTGATGTCCAATATGACCATCACATTGGCTGTCTTGGAAATTTTTGGTAATGCTAGCCAAAAGTAATATTGCAATGGCAGTTTCACCTGAAGTCATCTTATTAATTGGAACTTAATGAAAATGGTGCTGCTTGCACATCCAGCGATTTTACTAAAAAGCTTGTGATGCGTATTTGTCCTAAATGATGTCACTCAGACATTTATTAATCCTGTCACAATGGCCATCTTGAAAATTTAGTTTATACTTGCTCTTCTGAATGAATTTTCATATCGCCATTGTGCTTTCACCAGCAGACTTTTGTGTCCATCTTGAAAATCTTGTTATTGTTACTCCTACAGATGGAAAGTTGTGTCAAAATGGGTTTCCCCAAGGAGTTTTTGATGGTCCTAAATGAAGATGGTTCCAATCTGAGGTCCTGTATGTCCACCAAAACAGCTAATTTAAAAAAAGAAAAAGAAAGAAATGACTTTGTCTTCAATTTTTTGAGTAAATTTTTCGCTTGATAAGCATTAGCATCATCTATGGACTCTTGCTCATCTTAGAATTGGGACAGAGATGACTGATTAAGCATAGGATGATGGATTACGTGTCTTTTGAAAGGATTGGTCATAATTCTATCAGGTTTGGGTTTGTCCCTAAAATATGCATTTAAATGGAAGTTAAAAACTAATTGTTTCTTTGTAGAGTCCTACAGTTGAAGAGACAGTAATAAAGGATGGACAAGTGCTTGACCCGACAAATGAACACTATGCTCCAGACCTGAGTATGAATTGCTTCAATACTTCCAGCCCTCAAAACTCCCCTGCTCACACACAGTCCCTCACTCCTGAAGTCAGTCAATATCTTTCCAGTGGTGAAGACAAGAGTGCTGCTTTTGAAGTCAGTAACATGATCTCTGAGGGAAAATCAGATCTCATGCAGCATTCTATGGAAGATCTCGTACATGCAGAGATTTTGATGTCTCTTAAGACAGGTGTCACAGCTGGGGAAACTGAATTGTCCTCAGACATGGAGGAAAGACTGCCCGAGTTACCATCGCATCAGAGATTGAAGAGGAAGTGTGAAGATTTGAAGAGTGAACACCCAGACTCTTCGACTGATTCTATAAAGTCTTTGCACAATAAACAGAAGACAGATGATGTGGAAGGGACTGGGGTAAATGTGGATGGCTCTAATGCTTTATCAGATGTACAAGAACACAAAAGATTAGTTATGTGCAGAGCTCTGGAGTATGTACTCGCTGACCTGAAAGAAATGTATGCAGCATCCCAGACACTATATCCCTTTCATCGGGTTATTAGTGGTCGCACCTATACCAGAGATATCTACCTCTCAGCCAGCTCACATAGTGGCCTCACCCCATACAAATGTGGAATTTGTGGGAAAAAATGTGCAGACCGTGGCACTCTTTGTCATCATGTTAAATCACCCAAGACTCCCCTCCTTTACAAGTGTGGTGTTTGTGAAAAAGAGTTTCAGCATAGCTTTTCCCTTAAATTTCACATGAAGATGCACAAAACTGAAGATGAAAGTACTGCTGGGTATTCTAACACGGGGAGGGGCACACATGACAGTGAATCTTCTGCTGAAAAGAGTATATATGAATGTGAAGTTTGTGGAAAGAGGCTGCGACGAGGTGATGAACTTAAAGTGCATTTGCAGTCCCATCAATCCAGGACATGCAAAATCTGTATGAAGGAGTTCAGTAACCTGAGTTACCATATGAGGCAACATTCAGAAGACAAGCCCTACAGCTGTAATATCTGTGACAAGAGCTTTGGATTTAGTGGTGCCCTCACCTCACACGTCAAATCTCATCTGCGTGACAAGATCAGGGGGATCAAAAGTAAGACAAAGAAGGAAACTGACAAACATGCAAAGAAAGACCACCCTCGTTCACCACAGAATACGAGTTTTTCATCCAAAAAGTTTACCAAAACTGCCAAAACAAAGGAAGGTGGGGGAAGTAGTCTGTTTAAAAATGGCAGCTTGTTAGCAGGAAAGATGGAGGCAACTATGTCCCATCTGGATCACAAGATCAGCAGGATCAGAAATAAGACAAGGAAGGAAACTGACAAACATGCAAAGAATGACCACCTTAGTTCACCACAGTGTACAAGTGTTTCATCCTACACTTACCAGAACTGCTTTGGTCGATTACAGTGTCTGTCATGTTGCAAATCCTTTCCCAGTCGCCATCAGTTGCAAAATCATGCTGTTTATCATTCTGAGCCGAGGTTCAAATGCCTTATTTGTGACATAGCATTTTATCATAAATATCAGTTAAAATTACATCAGATTTCACATACTGGCTTGCCTAGACACATGTGTAGCTGGTGTAATCAATCATTTTTGTTCTCCTTTAGTCTCCGCATGCACATGAGACTTCATACATCAGTTAGGTTATTGCGTAGAATGGTAAAACCTTATTCTAGCATCTGAAAGTGGAGCTATCACATTGCAGCTAAAAACAAGAACACCTTCCAGCTCTTGTAAATCAAGTTGAGAAGTTCCATCTGTGGGCAGCAATTCCTGAATAGGTACAGATTGAGGAAACATAGGGCAAAGGCAGATATCTGAGGCATCATTGCACCAGTTCCTTCACAGTCACTCTGTTTTCTCTGTCAGTCATGTGGAAAGTAGTTCCATTCAATGGAGTCCTATTTTAATCATCATGAAACATGCAGCTTACCAGAAGGACAAAGCTGGCACTGATCAATATCATGACATCAATCCAAATAAATTGTTTCTGTACATTGTAGAAAAAGATGACAAGGAATAATTTATCATTGGTACATTTATGCAGACACCAGAAATTCAGGTTCTTGACTGGCTAGGTTTGGATGAATATGAATATATTGTAAAAGAGACTACCACCTATTCTTCTCTCTCAAAGGAAAGTTGTAATAAAGCTCAGAAAAAAAGGGTTTTTTTCATGAGGATAAAAACAAAATGTCAGACTTGTTAAAATATTTTGCTTGATGCTTTGCATTCTGTCTTTACAGTAATCTTAAAATTCTAATAGTTCCATTGCATAGTAACAAGTTGTCCTCAACCAAAAGGAAACATAACAAAAAATTTCATGAGATTTACAGTGCAATCTGAACTGGACATAAATGTTTTGATGGATTTTCATGATATACTTGATAAAAATATAAATTTTCCAACAATTGGTTTTAGGCATTAAAAGCAGAACTGGGGGTTGATTTTATGTGAATTTAAGACTTTGTCTTTGAACTGTTACAAATTTTCAGGAAACTTGTGGAGTTTTGTCTTCGTTTGGTCTTTTTTTGTATCTCAGCTTGTCATGACATTTCTGTTTGATTTCTTGTATTGGTCAAACTGTTTTGAATATGTGGTAAGAAATGTTTAGAATTTTGATCTTGTTTCTGTGGGGTTCACTTTGGTAAACAGAGTGTTTAAATTATGCATTAAACAGATAAGACAATCAAAACAAAGTATCCTCTAGCATTTTGTATTGTTAAACTTGAAATGTATTTCCAGGCAGCAAGTTACCTTCGCTATCACAGTGTAAAGGTGTATAAAGTTTATAACATTTTTTATTTTGTTTGTGTATTTGTACATTTATTGAAACTTTTTTTTAAAGCTATTGTTCCCTCTGTGAAGTAGGTGGGAATAGAAAATTTATGATTATAATGCAAATCGTAATCATATCCTCAAGTTTGAAGACATTATCCTAAAATGAGAAAGAAGGAATTGGATTTGCATGACTTGGCACACATGTATTAATACAGCACTTGATATGTTTTGTCATTATTGTCTTTGTTATATTTGTGAAGTAGAATTGTTAGATATTTAATCTTTATGGTAAATTTAGAATTTTGTGGAAAGCTTTGTAACAAGCAAGTACTGCATTATTTCTGGCATGGAATTTTCAGAAGATGTTTCAAGTAAAAAGTCTGCGAACTGTACCTAAAACTGGAGTGTTAGAAATCTTAGCTCCACATTGGCTAAGGCTATCAAACATTTTCAAGGGAAGAAGCCAGATCTGGAAATTAGATGCATATATCCAGAATAACTTCAGAGTTATTTCATCTTAAGTTTTGATTAAATTCGTTTTTAATCTTGAAATTTCACAGTAAAATCTTGAATAGACTGCAAGATTTAGATCTGAAACTATGTTCCTGTGTAATTTTTATACTCTTTTACCAAGCCTTTGTAACAAGTATTCAGATTGGTTGATAGTACTACATCATGTGATTAGCTCATGACATCAGGAAGGAACTACTGATGTATTTGTAAGCCCTTAATGTAGTCAGTGATTATAATATAGTTTTTTTTTTATTCATTTCTCATGATTTGTTATTTTTATAACTGTTTGTAATTAATTGAACTGATTTTACCAGTTGTTATTACACATTGCATGAGCTTGGCTTTGCTATGGCCAAAATATTTTCTAACATCATGTCCTCATGAATTCTGTAAAATATGAACTTTATTTTGTAGTTAGGTTTGGTATTGATAATCATTAATTTTGTTGTTTTCCATTTACTACTATCACATTGGTGTTGGTTGGGGGGAAGTGTTTGATCTTTACAACTGGAGTTATTTTGTTACTACGCTTTTATGATAATCATCTGTCTGCTATAGTACAAGTGACAGATGGTTAGTTACAATGTAATCCAGACAATGTAATCTTTCCGGGTTCTCCCGGGTTCTTCCTCCACCATTAATACTGGCCGCCATGTATAGCCTATCTTGTGCTGAAAAATGGTGTTAAACCCTATAACAACAACAACAACAACAAATATGATTGTAAATCCATGACAAAAATTAAGTGGTTCCGTTTCTAAAGTCACTGTCATCTTCTAAGGGCAAGGCCACAGTATATTTGCTGTATTAAATTTCTTTGAAATTAAAGTTGCAACCCTTTGCAACTTACTTATCACCAAGTTTATGATATATCAGAACAAATTAAAACATTTCATGTTATTTTCTTCAGTAAACATATGAATCAGTAAATATATAGATTATCATATTCCATAGTGTGTATAACTATAAAAATACTCTGTAGAATGATATTCTATAGTCCATATAAGTACAAAATAGATTAATATTCTAGAGTCTTTATGAGTATTTTGTAGAATGACATTCTAGAATCTGTTTAAGTACAAAATACTCTCTAGATTGATATTCTAGAGTCTGTATAACTACAAAATACTCTCTAGACTGATATTCTAGAGTCTGTATAACTACAAAATACTCTCTAGATTGATATTCTAGAGTCTGTATAACTACAAAATACTCTCTAGATTGATATTCTAGAGTCTGTATAACTACAAAATACTCCCTAGATTGATATTCTAGAGTCTGTATAACTACAAAATACTCTCTAGACTGATATTCTAGAGTTTGTATGAGTATTTTATAGATTGACATTCTAGAGTCTGTATAACTACAAAATACTCTCTAGACTGATATTCTAGAGTTTGTATGAGTATTTTATAGATTGATATTCTAGAGTCTGTATAACTACAAAATACTCTCTAGACTGATATTCTAGAGTTTGTACGAGTATTTTATAGATTGATATTCTAGAGTCTATTTAAGTACAAAATACTCACTGGACTGATATTCTAGACTGTGTATAACTACAAAATACTAAATGGTTGTCATATTTCATGAGCAATGAGATAAACAGTTTTATTAAATACATGTATATATGTTATGACCTTGTTTGTTTTGACTTTGACCCCCATTTCAACCCACGTAAGTGGAGTTAAGCCCAAACCCAATGATGGAAGAGCTAAGCCATATAACTGTCTGATATGTGAACATATTTTTTTGTTCTTAAGATATACAAACTTAAATGTTTTCAGGGTCAAGTGAAAAACAACACATTATGGCAGAAATGCAGCACAGTTTAACAAACCCACCATTGGAGGGTACTTTTGATGTATTTTCCCAGCAGTGGTTTTGACTCTACAAAAGTAAGAAATTTAGCAGGATACTGTACTAAATGTACAATGTTATCTTCATTTTTTTCTATGAAGTGTTAAGTATTTACTGTGCCATTTCTTTGTAACAAGAGACAGATGATGTGCATGCATTTTCAGTCTGTTTTATTGATGTTGCCATTTTTTAAATTGCTTGAGGTCCTTGTGGCTAACACAGTTATTGGTACAAATACGTTTCAAGTTACTTGAACATTTTTTTCTAATTTCATTGTATCCATGAGTATATTCTGTATTGTGTGGGTGATAATCTGTTTTGAGAGCTTCATTCCATTCCAATTTTTGCTTATTGTAGTATCATAAATAGATAAAAGTCTTCATCCCAGGTGTGCTTTCCATCAGATAGTATCGTATCTACATTGGCTTTTCTGAATATGAGCGCCATTGCAGTTCTGACTTTGCCAGTGATGTCACTTTGGTGATAAATACACAACTTTGATTTTGTAAGTAACTTGTCAGATCACACCAGCAAAACACAAGTAGAGCCAACGTAGGTGTTGCATACATAGCTTTGATATAATCAGAAATTTTGGCTGATCAAGCCAGCAACACACCAGTAGGGTCAACATACATGATGCATACATAACTTTGATTTTCTCCGTAACTTTACTGATCAGACCAGCAAAGCACAGGGTTGGAAGCAGACCTCAAAAACCTCAACAAAAAAAACCCCTAAAATTTTATTTTGAAGCCTAAAACAGAAATTGAAGAAAACCTAAATAAAAAACTGCAAGTTAGAAAAAAATTATCAGCTCTTCCTCAATCCCACAAAAAATGTATTTTTACACATGGTTTTTCATTAGGCTAGCCTAGCAGTCAAGAAAATGGGAGAATTATGCAAATTAAAGACCTCTGGTCATTTTATTCAATCATACATTTGATAGGCCCATAATGGCATATCGTGAGATAATCAGCATTGTGGTCACTTTAATCTTTGCCTAGTTTGTAGTCCATTTGCTTCAACTTTGTTCTGATTACCAGAAGTGTTTTAGGCCTGTGAAAATGACCAGCAAAATTAAAACTAGTTAACAACTAAGCGGGCTTGAGCCTCCCAAAAAATTTAATCCTTTAACAAAATTTTAAAAAAACGTTAAATTTTAAAAATTTCACTTTTAACAGTGAAAACTACCAGTAGAGCCAGCTTAAGTGTTGCATACATAGCTCTGATTTTATCAGTACTTTAGCTGATCAAGCCAGCAAAGCACTAGTAGAACAAGTTTAGGTGATACATACACAACTTTGATTTTGTCAGTAATTTTGCCTGATCAAGCCAGCAAAGCACCAGTAGATTCAGCTTTATATAATAACTGAAATACAGCTGATAGTAAGAAAATTTTCATCTCAAACTTTTGAATCAAAGTCCTGAGCAGAAGGCTTAATGAGGAAAAATGTATGGTTCAGTGGAAAGATGATGTTGGACAACAATGAAATGAATCGGACAGAAGCCTAGCACTATATAAAGGAATACGTGTAGTAATATAAATATGACATTCTGTTTTGCATTATTCTATGTGTACATTTTCTGTTTTGAGTAGGATGTAAATTCTGTGATTGCATCTTTGCAACTTTAAATATTTGTTTTCTAAATTTGGTACCTGTGATACTGGAATACTGCAGTATCATATTTTCAAAGTCATACGAATGATCAAAAATTGAAAATAAATAACATTGCGTAAGTTATAATGTAAAAATGCAACGTAAAAGTAAGACATCAGCATAATACATGTTGGTTTGATGATTTTGCTTGGTTTTTATCAACACAATTAGGTTATTTTAGTGCCACAGCAGAAGTAAATTGCCTTGCCCAAAAGCACATGATGATAGCCATCCTATTCTGATCAGATAGTAGGATTCGAACCAGCATCCATTTCATTGCAAGTCTGCCAAGCAAACGAATAAGCCTCCTTGGATCCATAATACGAGTTGGAATAATGTAATCAGTGCCATTGTTGTTATAATTAGACATCATAGTAATGACCCATTCTGACTAAAAATGGTTATTTTACAGCTGAGACCCAAACATATAACTGTCCCAGGTGTGGTATATTACAAAATTAAGCATGACTGATAATCCGTGAATCATCAATTCCACCCACAAACTCGGATCGACTAATCATAATTGCCAGAAGAGAACAAAATTTTGTATGTATTGTTCTTCTGATATCCGATTGAAAAAAATGACTAACAATTTCTTTAAAACTTTATAATATTCTATATCTATGTATTTATTTATTCCTTGTGACAAGATTATGGGGGATTGGGGAAAGTTCATTGACCAAAATGATATAATCATTAATACAGATATGATTTTAGTATGCATCATTGTTAGCAGAATAAACGATTCCCATTCTCTGTCCTCCCCCCATCTATCTATTCTCTCTGTATGTTGTGCTAAGTCAATGGCTGGAAATTCACCAAACTAATTTTGCAAGCTGTTGGTATGGTAAATATATGTAATATTTTGATTTTTTTCTCCATGGGATCTTGGAGGAAGTTAGAGACTTTTTGATTAAGCCGTATATATCTTTATATATCTAGTTTGTTCTTGTAAGAAGGCTAACAATATTTTCCACATAGATGCGTACATCAATGCTGGGTTTTGAGATAGGGGCTATAAGTCATTATCTCAGGGCAAGGTGGGATTAAGAAATACTGTTGAAATAAGGGAATACTTAATATATCTTAGAAATTGTCATAGTAGCTGATGAAAATGTACTAATCGCCTTTTCTTTAAATAAAAAAAAAATCCTTCCTTGACACTTATTGTGCATCATAGTTAATTTAATTTCAGTTTCTTTTTTATTCGTAGAGATGTTCATGAAAACTGCTATTATATGACCAAAATCGTGGTTTAATTAGCTGCCATTTTTTACAAGTCACTATACCGTCTGATACATTGCAACTGCTTAAAGGACCCCCTCCCCCCCCCCTTTCTCTGTGTCTTTAAATCATTCTGTTAAAAATAATGCTACGGATCACACTATTTAGAAATGTTGAAGACTGACACGCACCTGGCTAAAACAGAAAAGACCGTGTTTATAGTGTTTAGCAAATATAAACTCATTTGTGAGAGGCTGAATGTGTTACATGAAAACTTCTTGAAGAAATGAATAATGAGTATTAAATTTAATTTTAAGTTTTAATAGTCGGTGTGGTAAACCCCTCCTCAACTTATTTGTGGCAGGTTTACTGGTTTTGGCTTTCGTATCTAGAGGTGATCGCCAACGGTGTAATTTGCCCGGTATCGAGTAAGGCCAGTACAAAGTATGAACTGATGGGTGGAATAAATAAATAATCTGAGCTGATATATAGAACAGAATAACACGAGCCCCCGTTACAAATAAAGACAAAAATTTAATCAAATTTCAAAACAATAAAATTTCACAAACAAATGATATAAACGTTAAAATTCGAAAGATACACTTCTTTCTTTTGGAATCAACTTAATCAAGGAATTTCAAAAATGCAAATAAGATTATAAAAATAGCCGATCCTGTTTACGATAGAATCAAATCATCATTTAACCGAGTGAGAAATCGAATAACACTGCCTTGTATCGATTCATAACCTGGTGTTCGGTTCCGGCCAAAAGGTCCACTCATACTGTACTTCTGGGCTCCTTCGCACCGGTAAGCCTGTTTCGCTCTACTCTCCTTTTTCCAAAATTCTTTTTTTTCTTTTTGGCCCTCTACTCTGGCAGCCCCTTGTTTGGGTTGTAAAACGTGTCTCTTCCCGAAACTATCTCGCCTTGTGTTTCAAGCTTTTGGTGTCTGTCAATTCTCCAGACAATCGTTTTCCCCCTTGGATGCTTTTTTACGAGAGATTTACTCATTAAATTTCTCGGAGCCCTCTGTTCTTATGTTCTTTTCTCTTGTAGAAAAGTGCAGACTGAGTTGCAAATTCCGCTACTGCACATTTAAACTGATAGTTTTTCGTGTGAACCCACGCCCCCTTCCACAGCGTAACCAATCGGGATGACATAAAATTCCCGCCTCACTAGCATCGAAACACTGCAATACGTCTGACAACAAATGGCTACCAACTGTTTTCTGGTCAATTTCCCAACTGTCAGTTTCCATACAAACCAGAATTTGAACTCTGTTCCGTTAAGTTTAAATAAACTAAGCCCTTAATTATATATCGATAACTCCTGACTTTGGCTGAACCAATCCGTACATTATGGCTTTTTAAATGCGGCCATTCCCCATAAATCCAGTTAATCGTACATGTGTCTAGCTAAATATTGCCTACAGATATTAACAATAACAACCAGATATCGACCTAAAAATTTGGTCTGTTACAGTCGGACATCGGCGTATGGGATGATCCGTTATTTGTTATTCGCTGTCCAACATCTGTCTGTCTTTTAGTCCAAGTTTGTTGTCATTAACTCTCCTAAACTACATCTAGGATTGCCATCAGACGTTATATATGCATTTGTTCTAAGGATTAGCTGGTCTTAAATAATAAAGATACTACTCAGACATCCAGTATAGCCAATACAGCAGCCATCTTGAAAATCAGTTATCGCTATTCTTCCTGAATAAATGGTGATATAATCGTGGGTTTTCACATAAAGAGTTTTTATTATTTATTGTTGGTCCAAAATGAAAATTGTGCCAGGATGAAATCCAATATGGCCACCATGGCAGCCATATTCAAATTCTTCTTATTGCGACTCCTAAGTCGAAAATGTAACTTTATCTGAAAGAAAAGGTCATATCGACATAGATTTTTCAGTAAAAGACTTTTTATGATGCGTAGTTGGCCTTAATAAAAATGATATTGATTTGATGTCCAATATGGATGACATGGCAGCTATCTTAAAAATCTTGGTCTCGCTACTCCTTCTGACTCAGAACTCAACATTTGACTTTCACCAGAAGATTTCTTATCACGTATGGAAACCACAATAGCTGACTAGAATATTAACAAGATGGTTCCAGTAAATGACTTTTTAAAATGTCTGGTTGCTCTTAAATGAAAATGGTGCCGATCCCTTATGGGCCACCACATCACCCATCTTGAAATATTTGTTATCGCTACCCCTCCTGAACGTATAAACATGGGGTTTTCACCAAAGATAGCCAGACTGTATCTCTACTTGATCTATAAAAAAAATTTGAAACACTGACAATCTGATATCTATCATTGTCGTCACAGTGCCATCTTGAAATTCGTGTTGTTACTCTTGGATAGAAAGTGATATCAACATTAGGTCTTCACCAGAAGACCGCTTATGATGTCTAGTTGGTACTAAATAGTGTCTATCCGATATTCAGTTTCACGACCATGGCATCCATGTTAGAAATCATGTTATTGCTGTTACCCCTAAAATGTCAGTAGTATAGTGGGATAGTATAGCGTCAATGGAAATTAGCATTACGGGACCCTATTTTGTACTATAGCATCAAGATTTATAGCATCAAATGGCACACCCTGGGACACTATAGCGTCAATGAGAATTTTGTATGGGGACAATAGGAGAGAGACAGAGACATAGATAAATACAACCATAGATTGATGAACATCAATCTATCATACCTAAATTATACAACCGACTAAAAAAAATTTAGGCAAGAAAGAGTAAATCTTTTCGAGGCAATTGACTGACCCGTTATATATAAATTATACAACCGACTAAAAAAAAATTTTAGACAAGAAAGAATAAATCTTTTCGAGGTATATGAAGTGGCCCTGAAAAGGGCTTTTTGGGTCTTCTATTGTCTCCACTTCTTCCACCACGTTCTCACTTTCTCTATAATTCCTTTCGTCTTCTTCTTCTTTTCCTTTTCTGGCATCCAGTCAGGATGTCCCATAGCTCTAAACTTTTCCTGTACCTTTATCCAGTTATTGTTCAGTCTCTCAAACTCTTCTTTTCTCTTTATGTTTTCTTTGTCCTTTCTTTCTTTTGTCCAGGTCTCTTTAATCTTCTTCACTTCTTCTTCCATTACCTTTCTCATCATGTCTTCGGCTTTTTTTTAAACTGGTCTAACCCCCACTGGACAAAGGAGCACTCGGTGAAATTGACTATGACTTGCAAAGGACATCTTTTCTTCCTCTTCTTTTTCTCATCCTTCCATCTATTTTTAGCTATAACTTGTGGTAAATTTCTTTGGAAAAGCCCACTATCTATTTATAGCATCAACTTGTGTGACGTTCCTGTTTAAAAACCCTAGTATCTATTTATCTCTACAACCTGTTGAAAAACCCAAGTCTATATTTAATGTCTCAAACTTTCAGCTTCAATGACGTCACTTTACTCCACACTAGGGAAATAATGGCAACAGTGTTGCAAGTGGCTGACCTGAATACGCGCTGCTGTAGGTAGGTAGGTGACATGAATTTGATATGGATAAAGGGAGTTTTATAGAGACAAAGACCAATACACACACAAAAGAAAGGGAGAAAGAAAAAAAAAACAATACCTACTATCCAAACAAACGTACGCGAATGCATAAAACACACCATATCTACCATCCACACAAACGAACGCGAATGCATAAAACACACCGTACCTACTATCCACACAAACGGACGCGAATGCATAACAAACACTATACTATCCACACAAACGGAAAGAGAGGAAAAACACACCATATCTACTATCCACACAAACGAAAGCGAATGCATAAAACACGCCATACCTACTATCCACACAAACGGACGGAATGCATAAAACACACCATATCTACTATCCACACAGACGGGAAGAGAATAAAAAAAACACACCATACCTACTATCCACACAAACGGACGCGAACGCATAAAACACATCACATATACTATCCACACAAACGTACGGGAATGCATAAAACACACCATACCTACTAACCACACAGACGAGCGCGAATGCATAAAACACACCATATCTACTATCCACACAGACGGGAAGAGAAGAAAAAAAAACACCATACCTACTATCCACACAAACGGACGCGAATAAATAAAACACACCATACCCACTATCTACACAAACGTACGGGAACGCATAAAACACACCATACCTACTATCCACACAAACGTACGGGAACGCATAAACACACCATACCTACTATCCACACAAACGAGCGCGAACGCATAAAACACACCATACCTACTATCCACACAAACGAGCGCGAACGCATAAACACACCATATCTACTATCCACACAAACGAACGCGAACGCATATAACACCCCAATATCTACTATCCAAACAGAAGGGAAGAGAAGAAAAAAAAAAAAAACACACACTCTACTATCCACACAAATGTACGTGAACGCACACAAACACATTCTACAATCCACACAGAAGGGAAGGAAAAATAACACCCCAATATCTACTATCAACACAGAAGGGGAGAAAAAAAAACCCACCACAATACCTACTATCAACACAGAAGGGAAGGAAAAAAAAAAACACATTATATACTATCCACATAGTGGAGGGACAAGGTCTTTTTGTTAAGATAAAACACACACACATACACACAAATGTACGCGCGCACACAAAACGTACAAGGGCAGACAAACATACAAACACAAACACATACACTTTTTTGTAAAGGGATAAGCTTTTTGCTAAGGGAAAGAAACAAACACACAATCATTCTATTGCGTCAGTGTATGCGTGTGTGAAAATTTATCTAAAGTGTTTAGAAAAAATCAAGACATAACAATGATGGATGGACAGACTCACAAATTTTATCTCACATGCCTGAAGTGCGAACGTGAAGGAAAACATCCCTTCCATTTCAATTCCAACTAAAACATGATCCAGAGGGATAGAGAGACGTGAAAGAGCATATATTCGTGCAGTGACAATACAAAAACAATATACACCATTCTTATTATAAAAATCAAGACCAAGAGACACTTACGCTTTCTTTCCAGTTCCCGTTTGAGGCTATAGGCCAACACATTGGCTCAAATAGTCCATTTTTCCATTTCCATCTTTTCATTGGCACAAGTTCTTCCTCATCAGCACTTTCTTCTTCTGAACCCCTCTCCACTTTCTCCTCTTGTTTCTTTTCTTTTTCTTCGGGCACTCTGAAGCCCGGTGTCCTTTCTCCTGACAACGATAACAGGTATCTTGACTTTTGTCTCTCTTTATTGGACGAACCGGACATGTTGGAGACAAATGCCCATGTACCTTACAGATATAGCAAACTTCATCAGGACTTATACACTTTTCTATGACTTATCAAATCACAGACCAGAAGGGTAAGTTTTGTTGACACTTTCGCCTGTGAATTATGCTTTCATATGACTCGTAGCAAATCTTTGACCAGCAGTTCGATCTGTGTTGACTTGTCCATCTTCTTGACTGAGAACTTAATGAATACGCTAAAAACTCTAAGAAACTAATCTTACATAGTGACCTGCTGCGTGAGAAACCTAGTCAAACGAAATATTTGCAATCAAGATGAAACGGTTCCGGTGAGAAACTAGAAGAAAGTAAGAGGCAACATCATACCGTCTCCTCTCTCTCTCTCTCTCTCTCTCTCTCTCACACACACACACACACACACACACACACACACACAGGAGCTGAAGTGTTAGTTCTAATCCATTCGAAGACATGAGCGAGCCTTAATCAATGTTCTCCACTTCTGTCACAAAACCAAGAGAGTCCTGATTCAGCCCAAAAGAAGTTCTTTCGTCCCCTGAAATTACTGTGACATTTGAGAGACGAATAAACGCACTTCAAGAAAATTGAGAACGATGGCTTACACTTACACCGTGAGATGTAAAGAGTTCAAGTGGTGTGTAAAACTTAGTCAAAGTTTGTAATCAAGATGAAACGATGACACTTTTCCAAGGAGAAAGCAGACACCAAGCGACAATGACAATTTGTGTCACACAATACTTTTCAAAATGTGTTGGTAGAAGTTTGTACTAGCGATCTTGAAGATGTGATTGTCTCATATCCAATACCATTTTCATTACAGAGTGAGACTAAGAGACTGAGAGAGAAAAAACGGTGGTAATCTGATAGAATGGTAGAACCAACAAGACCAACGAAGAAAGAAATTTGTTTGGTACCTCATGAAGATTATTTTTTACAATCTAGTAGCCCCAAAAGTGACTTGCGGAAAAGTTGAGAACGATGACATACACCTACACGGTGAAATTAAATGGTTTACGTCAATGGTTGCTATTTCTTTGTTTATTAAATTTTGTACAAATGATATGTGTGTAAGCGAAAGCTAACAAACACACACACGTACGCACGCACGCACACAAGTGTTACTGCATTGGGTGACAAAAAGTCTGGAGACTAGTGTTTTGAGAGATGGGCAGACATAATTAGCATTACAGAAAGAAAGAAAGAATGGTAAAGAAAAAAAAACAGAAAAGAAGCACAGCATTTTTAGTTCTGTTATTTTTCGCGGTATTATAGGACAAAGATAATGAAGACAACCATACATTCTATGTGAAAAATGTTCATTGTTTTCATTCATTTTATCAATTTCATGAAAAGGTAGTGTGATACTTATTGTCGACTGACTGCTCAACATTTGCTGTATATTCCAAATTTAAGAGATGTCCTGTGTTTCGGAGCACACGCTACAAACAATGTTGCAAAGTTTTCACAAATCTAAGGACGGGGGGAAAAAAATAATAAAAAAGCAGCACCAAAACGCGCCTTGTTCTATCGACAGTCTGTACTGAGAGAAAATAGGTCAAACATTGTTACATTTTTTCTGAATGCATCTTTTAGTTATAGAATTCAGAGTTAACCATAGGCAGGGTTATACAGTGCAATGTCATTCGCGTCTTTCTTGAAAAAGTCGTGCGTTTGTTTCCTTTCTGAAAAACGGTAAATCTAATGCTAGAAAAAAAAATTCCTTGACACATTGCAGTACCAAAATAAAGATAAAGCAAAGATACCTGAATTGTACAAGCTTGTCAACTCAAGATTTTATTTCATCCAACGATTTACGGATTTACAATTTGTAAGGGTGTAACTTTTTGAAAAAAAATTACATGACAAACGGAAGAGTTCACATAATTATGGTGACTACTGATCACAATTATGGAGAGGTATCTTCAAACGGGAACAAATACTATTAGGATTTCAATCAAAACTACTATGGCGGAGAGAGAGAGAGAGAGAGAGAGAGAGAGAGAGAGAGAGAGAGAGAGAGATGTTAAAATTCAGGTATATGCATGACTTGGAGAAGGTGGAAGTGTCGAATTTTTAAAAAGTAATCTTTATTTTAAATTCCTCTGAAAACTAATTTTGCAGTTAAAAGATGGACATTATAAGAAAACAACGAACATGAAAAGAAAATCTCAGATGCTGGAACTACTGTGTATTTATCAAGCTGAAAACCATTTCTTCACCTGTAGGGGATATATTCCTTTTAAAAAAGATGTTAATACTCCAACACAAAAAATCGTTTATATTGACTTACTGGATAGGGAATGTTGTGATTATTAAGAGAATGAATAATCATTGCTTTCATATAAAAAAAAAAAAATTCTAGAGATCGTCACTTCTCCTCTAATATTTCAATACATTTAAATACAAATAATCACTCTTTACTAAATTTTTCTTTCATGTCAATAGATAATGTACATTGAGAGACTAATAATCTGATAAAGGAAAATTATTGGATTTACAAGTTAGATACTTTGTATCCTAATGGCCTTAATACCAAGACACCCTATATAAAATTGAATAAAATTTGAATAAAAGCATTGATATGTTGTATATCGTTTTAAAAAATATAATTATATGTATGAATTTTTGTCTCTGTTTTATTATTTTACTATTTTAGTGATTATTTAAGAAATGATACGTTACTGACGAGACAAGACAGGTTGGATCCATAGATCTGTCCTCCGTCATTACAATGTGTTTTATGCTGGAGCCATGGTCATTGTTCTCCGTCAAATATCACAACGCCCTCTGTTGGCATAATGAGATATTGTTTATTGCTGCTTTAGTCATCCTAATAGCTTTCTTGCAACTGTCCGTATGCTACATTGTAACATTCAGGATATTAATGATTTACCAGTTTAATACTCAACAGAAAGTCATCCAATGAAATCAGTCATATCTAAAGAAGTGTGTGGAGAGAGAGAGAGAGAGAGAGAGAGAGAGAGAGAGAGAGAGAGAGATTTGGATTTTTAACATAGCTTTTTTTTTAAAAAAATTCAGTCAAATCGCTACGATGTCTGCAATGTGGCAATTTATAGTGATGTCTATCACTGGGGCATCACGCCGCAGACATGTAGCATGATGTCCCACCCAGTCACATTATCCTGACACCAGGCCGACCAGTCCTAACTTCGTACCTCTTAATGCTGAGCGCCTAGCGAAGTAGCTGTTAGTACCGTTTTTGTAAATCTTTGGTATGACTCTGCCGTGGTTCGAACCCATGACCTCCCCCATCCGAGGCGCACAAAATGGTTATCTGTCTTAGGAATACAGTTCTGTTTTATTCTCTACATTTTCTTGCCGTCTGTCACCAAATGGTGTGTGTTTATCTTGGTGTGTGTGTGTGTGTGTGTGATTTGGATTTAAGCCATTTAATTATAGTATTGTAGTAATAATACATTCAGTAAGAAATATTCGCAGTGGAGTGTGTGTGTGTGTGTGTGTGTGTGTGTGTGTGTGTGTGTGTGTGTGCCACTGCAAATTATATTTGGAGAGAGAAACAAACACACGCAGTACAGAGTAATTCCCTCAATACAAAACACCCTTGGGACCAAACAATATTTTCGGTTTTGAGAAATTTTTGGTTTACTGATGATTCTGGCGACGTGAAGAAAGTCTTTTTCTATGCATTTATGAGACGAGAGGTGAGTATAATCATGAGAGTATCAATATCTGTGTAAGAATGCGCAAAATTAAGACTTAAAAAAAAAAAATATTGAATGAAGAACTAGCAGAACATTATACGTTCCTTCCGAAAATCACATCCTGTTACATGAATAAATACAGTTGTCACGTAGAAATACGGTCCTCCTCACATGGAACATATGAGAAATGCGATACTTTTATAATTTACTTCAACTCAGTTAGAATTATGAATGACACTCTACATTATGTGTAAATACGCCATACAATTCATAATGTTCACAGTCCAAGAGCCTGGCTTGAAGAGGAGTCGGAGCCTTGTCAGTTTTTATCTCTTTTACATCTTTCTTTAACTAATGTGGCTTGTGTTAGTGACACCGTTTCTTGTACTGTATCCAATTAACGACCATCCTTAGCAATCGTGAAGTCTTTTATTCTCTGTATATCAAACTTCAGGGTATGTCATTGAGAGAATCGAACTTTTATAACACTGCTTTTGTCATTCTCTGACGGCAAGACATCAAACGCGAGGCCACATGCCTGGCTAATAACGACCTGACATTTCAGTAACAAAGTCAAGCAAACAATGTTCTATTGACCATGCATACAAATGAATAGCATCAATCACAATTAGATAATAGACAGTCTTTCTAAAACGGCTTACCTACAGGCACTTGGTTATTGTTAATACGTCGTAAACGCAGTCTCTTTTGTATTATGCAAAGACGTCAGATTAGCCTGTTATCAGCCCTAACCTGAGCCGCTGGACAAGTCAATTATTGTCACAATATCAAGTACGGGACATTTACCGAATCTTGGTCTATCATCCCACTACAGTACTTGCTAACCACAATTAATCTGTTCCAGCATGTGTCAGGAAATCAGTAGCTAAAGTATATTTCCAAGTTTGAACTGTATCTATTTTAAGGACTTTTGTTTTAAAGTTCAAATTGAAATTTGAGATTGCAGTTTATTTTGGTATTCGGAGTTGGAGTTTTCAGTTTACTGAAAAGATTCTATTAAAGAAAACTTTGGGACTAAAGAACTCGGTCTTGTCGGGATTCCGGTTTTCTGAGGTTCGGTTTTGAGGAGTTTCACTGCACACACACACACACACACACACACACACACACACACACACACTATATATATATATATATATATATATATATATATATATATATATATATATATATATATATATAACAATAATAATAATAATTACTTTATAACTATTTATCAATTCGCTTTACTACTTTAAAGATCATAATACGACACAACTGCTTATACCTTAGCAAGTTTTTCATATGGGCAGAATTTTCTCTTAAATATTTTTTGTAGATAGTTCTATTTGAAAATGGCACTGTACTGAGACCCACAATGGTCACCATGGTGGCCATTTTGAGAATCTTATCACTGCTTCTAAATATATTGTTACATTGACATGGCGTTTTCACCGAAAGACTTCATATGATGTCTGTTGGGTCCCAGATAAAATTGGTGCTGATCTGACATCCAACATGGCCAGCACTGAGGCAGTTTTGAAATTCGTGTTTTATCTAGTCTTCATCAACAGATGGTTGTATTGATATGTGGTTTTGCTAAAACACTGTTTATGATGTATAGTTACTACTACAACAAAGCGGTGCTAATTTAACTCCAGCATGGGTACCGTGTGTGTGTGCGTGTGTGTGCATCTTTTTATGTAATTATTCTTCCTTGGAGTATGTAGTTGTTACTACATTTAAAATAATATTGACCCAGCCTCTAAAATGGCTAACATAATAGTAATCCAAAATAGTTTAATTTGTTACTTTTTTTGAAAATATGATCGTGTTTACATGAGTGTTTTACCAAATCACTATGGGAATCAGTAGCTCGATCTGAATTAATGTGGTACTTAGCTAGCCTCCAGAATGGCAGAATGGTGGTCATCGTGAAAATTATATTATCACTACTCCCCTTGTATGAATTGTGACATTGAAATGCTGTTATCCTTAAAACACATTTTGCAGTACTTGATTGGTCTTGAATGACATGGTATAAACATGACCAGCAACATATAATAACTTCACTTAATTGAAAAAAAAAAATTACTAATTAGCAAATTACCCATTTTCAGCAAATGGATATATCTTGGCATTGTCTTAGACTAGGTTATTGATCTTCTTATCCATGATTTGTGGTTCAATGTCAAAGGTATCTTGTGTGCATATTAACTTCTTTGGTGTGTTGGAGCTTCTCAGGAATATCAAAGATGGGCTCAGATCACAAGTTAAAAAACATAGAAGGAAAAGCAGAACCAGTTTATCTTGGATTCCTGGAAATTTCATTTGGAAAATAGAGGATCAATCCCTTTGAAGAATTTGGGTGCATTTTCTAATATTGCAAATACATATCTCTTCAAAATTGGTTACAATTGTTTACAGTAATGAGTATTTATTGAATATATTAGGAATTTATATTATTTTGTATATACAGTTGATGTTACTTCAACATTTTATGTGATTTAATCAATTTGCATAGCTAAATTATATAAATATACAGTCGAACCCACTTATCTCGACCTCGGTTACCTCGCCAACCCTATTAAGTCGACGTTTTTTAAGTGGAACCGCCAAATTCTCTCTTTGTCTTAGCATTTTCTCATCGGTTATGTCGATTCTTTTATGTCGCCGAACCCTAATATCTCGAGCACAAAAGAGGGCCAAATTTGCCACTTAACGTCGGTTATCTCGATCCCCATGACCAATCGCCGGCGATTTTTTTCCCTTATTGGTGACAAAAATGTCCCATCTGGCGACAGACTTTTTGGTTATTTAATTTGTACAAACAATCATGGCTTTCGACTGGATAAATAAAAGGGAGAACGGAAGGAAGCCACAAACTTGACTAAGCAATGCATTGGAATCAATCAGTACACAAATGATCCTTTGTTTGTATCGACAACCCCATCTTAGCAGTGCATTGTTACATCATAATCTGCTTATGCTGACATATGGCCGAGTACTGTATGCTTTGACAGTCAATTATGCTACCGTACTATACCTACAACTGACCGACTTCTGAAGATGCGAATAGAACTGATAAAATTAATGGAATGGCTAATCCTTCTGTTTGTTAGTTGTTACAGACACTTAAACTCCGCAAGAAGAAATAGCAAACAACAAATAAATAAGTTTTGCATAATTAAAAATGATTATTTATTTCTCAAAATACAGGAGTGAAAGAATCCCTATATTGGGTGTTAACTTATGCTACAGTAATATATACGGTCCAATATTGCCAGGTGTTGACTCGTGTAAGTTTCATTCGTGGGAATGGAGATCCTATTTTGCAAGAACACGGTCTTTCGATTTTTTAATTTACATGTACTTCTTGCGATTGGTTACGTTTATGCTAGCATATGACTTACCAATAAAATGATCGTACTATACCTACAATGTGCCGACTTCTGAAGACGCGAATAAAACAGATAAAATTAATGGAATGGCTAATCCTTCTGTTTGTTGGTTGAGATATGATAAAAAGTCAAAACAGATGTTCTATGATGTATGTATCAAGACAAAGTTCGTCAATTAATTTACAACTGGCTGTAATATTTTGAAGAAGGAGTATGTCACCAAACATAAATCCAGGCGGTGTAAATAATATTTGTGCATTTTACTCATTGATTCTTTCCTTTTGCCATCAATCCCGTGTTACGGTTACAGACACTTAAACTCCGCAAGAAGAAATAGCAAACAACAAATAAATAAGTTTTGCATAATTAAAAATAATTATTTATTTCTCAAAATACAGGAGTGAAAGAATCCCTATATTGGGTGTTAACTTATGCTACAGTAATATATACGGTCCAATATTGCCAGGTGTTGACTCGTGTAAGTTTCTTTCGTGGGAATGGAGATCCTATTTTGCAAGAACACGGTCTTTTGATTTTTTAATTTACTTCTTGTGATTGGTTACGTTTATGCTAGCTTATGACTTACCAATAAAATGATCGTACTTGGTTAACTGCGCATGTGCTGAGTTCACGTAGCACGTGATCACGGTCCGTATGGTCGTTCACTCCAATGACAGTTCACTCCCTCTTGTTGATCTTGTCTGAAGGATAACATGCTGTAGCTATTCTGTTTATTTTTTCCCTTCTAAAAATGTTAAGAGGTGTTAAGAGAAAACTGGACAATCAGTCAATAGAGAAAAAGTATGAAATCATACTGCAGCTAGAAAAAGGAACAAAACCGGCAGAACTTAGTCGTCAGCATGGCATTCCAGCAAACACCATTTCAGGATGGAAAAAGAAGGCCGACGTGATATAGCAAATGTATGAGAAGTCTGTCTTTGATCCAGCAAGAAAAAAACTTAGAGTGGCTGAATGAAATTTCAAGCACATGTTAAATATTGCCGCCATATTGGTTTTCGTTTATCTCGATCATCGGTTATCTCGATGCTTTTTGGCAAACCCCTAGGCCGGCGACATAACCGGGTTCGACTGTATTAATATCCAGTACATACATTGCTTGTGATGTTTATAATAAATATTGAGTTACTGCTGTGTATCTGAGCTGTTTTCATTGAGTTTGGTGTGATTAGATGAATAATTAGTTATTTAATTGATTATTTGTTTAAATTGATTATCTATACAAAGATCAGGTGATCATTGTCTGAGGAACACATTTCACTGACACTAAAAAGACCATTATGTTCAATTTAGTACCTGTTTACTTACCTGGTAATTCAAAAAGAAGAGCTGGTATTGAATGTAGTCATTGCAGTATTTTTATGTAACATTCTATCATCGTGTTTCATTTACAGTGGAAAATACGTGTCTTGTATGAAGAAAAGACAGTGACAGGCAAGATATTTGAAATGTTCATAAAATATTAAAGAATAACTGTATATTCTCTCCACAACTGAGAGCAGTGGATTCCATTCAGTTAGGGTTCAGCTCCTGCATGCAGCTCCTGTTGCCATGTTTCTTTTCCAGATAAAATTAAAAATGAACAAGTGGCATCTTAAAATCTGAAACAATGTCTGCTATACATACAACGTTATTAAAATCTGATACAATGTCTACTGCACGTACAACGTTCTTAAAATCTGATACAATGTCTGTTGTACATACAACGTTATTAAAATCTGATACAATATCCACTGCACATACAACGTTATTCAAATCTGATACAATGTCTACTGCACGTACAACGTTATTAAAATCTGATACAATGTCTATTGAACATGCAACGTTATTAAAATCTGATACAATGTCTACTCTACTTACAACGTTCTTAAAATATGAAACAATGTTTACTGTACATACAACGTTATTAAACTATGAAACATTGTCTATTGTACATACAACTTTATTAAAATGAGGTGTAATACGGCAGTTTGTAGTTGCATCCGTGAGTGTGTGATTTAGATTTTTAACTTAGCTTTAACAAGATTAGTCATATCGCTACGATGTCTGCAGTGTGGCAGTTTACAGTGATGTCTAGCATTGGGGCATCATGCAGTAGATCTGTTGCATCATGTCCCACCCAGTCACATTATCCTGATACCAGGCCGAATAGTCCTAACACCAACCTCTTAATACTGAGCGAGAGCCAGTCAGGGCAGTTACTAGTACCATTTTTAAAAGTCTTTGGTTTGACTCGCCCGGGGTTCGAACCCGCGACAACCAAGGCGGACGCTCTAACCAACGCCCTTTTTATCACATGACAATGGCTCGTGGTTTGCTGGCAGGTATATTTGATGTAGGAACAATCCAGGAAGATCCTGGGGCAAAGAAAAAACACTGACCCATCGGAAGCTTCTGGCAAGCTTTTTCACATTCTCATGTTGGCCGAGTCGAGACTAGAACCCATGTGGACAGGAGTGAGATGTAGAAATATGTAAAGGCAAGCGCCTTAGACCACTCAGCCACATGAGGCCCCTTATATTATAAATCAGCAAAATGATAACTATTTTCTTTTCTTCCTTACCATTTTGGTAATATAATATGGAATTGAAAACTTATCATTGTAGTCTTTATGAAATGAAAATATTGATAGGAACACTTGATCGCAAGCACTCTTGTAGTCATGTAACTGGATTGTTGTTGTTGTTGTTGTTGTTGGGCTTAACGCCATTTTTCAGCACACGATAGGCTATACATGGCGGCCAGTATTAATGGTGGAGGAAGAAACCGGGAAATCCACGGAAAGAACCACCGACCCACGAGAAGCTACTGGCAAGCTTTCTCACATATCCACATTCGCCGAATCTTAGACTCGAACCCACGCAGACAGAGGTGAGATGGCAGTGATCCGTAACGGAGAGCGCTTTAGACCACTCGGCCACTCGGGGCCCCTTGTAACTGGATTGTGTAGTGTAGTGTAGCATGGTGTGATACACTTTGCAAGTCCACCTATGCAGTTAAAGTTCACTTTCCGTTGAGTTTGTTTTACACCAGGCGTAAAAAGACTAAACATTGATGGGGGGGGGGGGGAGAACTAGACCGATAATCAATGCTCATTTGGGGTACAATCAGTCAGATCAAGTTCTCATCCTTGTCTTTTTTATATTAGCATTTTGAATAAGATTTACAATAACCCAACAACTCTTACATTATCATCACTAAACTAAATTCAAAAAATAGTCCAGAACGCACACAGTCATTAGAGAATTTAAAATGAACATTGGATGAAACTGACAAGTAGAAATAAGTAGTTACATGGTCACATGGAAAAAACTGTCTTAGAAAAAATTATGTCATGTGCTATAACATATTTTTGAGCATAAAGCTAAAGGTCAACACACTGAAATTGTATGCAATAATTGGAACACATATATGTTATTGCAGTCTTGCATAGAGGAACAGAATTTAAAGCTAAAGCTATTAGAAGCGATTTCGTCCAAAGGAGTCCAGTTACTGGTGATGGTTTGGTGGATATTAACTGAGTTACAATATGTAAACAAAAGAGTAATATATAATCAATGCGCTTAAATCAGTTCAAATTAAATGTTGTCAGTTTTATTTTTATATAAAAATTCAATTACATAAGTTTTTTATAAAATTATTTTTCTGCAAAGGTAAGACAATAATGCTACCATGTTGCATACGGACAAACAGGCAAAAACGTCAAGATTTGATTGTAATTCAGTAATTATGAACATAATAATCCAATAATTATACAAATAATTATTGTGCGAACAGAAAACTGGAAGCATTTGACAATTTAAATACATGTAGTGGGTATTTGAACTAATTTGGGGTTATGGCTCCGACAATTAAAGTAGAAATAAATATGATGGTAATTGCAGAGTGTATGGATATGACAAGACAAAAACAACAAATGTTGTTATTTTGGATTTAACGACATTTTTCAGCGCATTATAGGTTATGCATGGCGGCCATTATAACTAGTGGATGAAGAACCCGGGAAAACCCCTGTAAGAACCACCGATCCACGGGAAGATGCTGGCAGGATTTCTCACATATCCATGTTTGCCGAGCCCGAGACAAGAACCCACATGGATAGAGGTAAGATGGCAGTGATCGGTAAAAGCTAAGTGCTTTTGAAACTTAACCACGCGGGTCCCAAAAATAATAAATAATAAAATTACTAACACACTAGTACAGCTAACACAAAATAATAATTTGAAATTGTTTAACATCTAAATTTTTATCCTCTACAGTATACCTTTAGTACAATTAACAGCACCAGTTCTACTCCATAATTTAACACTCCTTTTCAGTCTTTGGATCAATAACTTGACTGGTTTAAAATGTTAAATGCAGATAACCAGTCTAACTTCAACACTGTTCGTAAAACAGATAATGTTGCCATTTTTGCATTTGACCTGACAGTAACAAATAAAGTGTAATGATAGATGTTAGGTTATGGAGTAAAGTAGAATGCATAGACGGGTAAATCCCAAATAGTTGATTTGCGAGTGATTATATTGAATAAATCAATACACATTAAGCGAGAATTTATCCAAGGAAACGGTTGACACTACATGAGTTTTGCTTCAGAGTTTTCTCATCTAGACGAAGTGAGTTTTCTCCTATAGCCTGGAATGATGTAGAGTGTACACTATGTTCACTTCATTTTTTTTCCTCTACTATACAAGATGAATTGTCTTCAGCCTGCAAAGATAAAAAGTGTGTACCATTTTCACTACAGCTCTCCATTATCCAAATGAATTGTCTCCACTCGCCAGCAAACATTAACAATATATGTCATGTTGATATGCCCGCCGTAAGGTATTGTGATGTGACGCCTGTCAGTCTGTATGTCCATCAGTCTCTTACCAGTTGTGTTTCCATACAGTCACTGGCGTTGTCCACCATCTACAGTAACCAAATTTTGTGAATGGCTTACACTTGGGACAAGGAAGAATTATATACATTTCAGGGTCAAAAGTTCAAAATCGATGTGACTGACGGAAGATAAATGGTGTCTGCACAATAACGAGTTCTCCATCACACACCTTGGGCAAACGTTGTGGATGGCTTGCACCTCCAGTAACGAAGAAGCCTGCTGATTTTGTGGTCTAAAGGTCATGGCTGCTGTGACCGAAAGAGGACAAATGGTTTCTGCACAATAATTTGAATAATTTATATAGAGGACTATTAAGCACAAGGCAGATGTATAATATTCCATTCATGGTACTGTTGTTTTTGCAGGGATTTTCTTCCTATACAAGGTGAATTTTCTTCCCTGGCATGAAAAGGTGACTGGTGTCGATCTTTTTAGTTTGTCTTGATGGTTACTGCTGGAAAATTAGTACAGGTTTAGGAATACAATACTGAAAAGCTGAACAAAACTAAAGCGTGTTATTTTGAAGATGCCATGTCCTTGATGCTTGAGGGCAACGGATCCGAACAGCACACATCCAAATCGGACACCTTTTTGTCTGGACACCTGCTCATAACAGAGGTATTATGAATCTTAATCGCAAAATGATTGAGATAAAAACATTATTTATCTACTGTGTTTGCATTGTTTTCAGTGTACTACTAACAAATATATTTATACTAGGGCCGTGGATTGAGGAGAAGGATCCCTATAGTAACAATCTTTTCCATCTGTTAATCAGTCAGTTTCTCTATTCAGACTTCAAGTATCCACTGTAGATCAGAAACCCTTACATATAATTCGATGCCATTTAGTATGTGAATTTCCTCTCATGTGTAGCTATGACTATTAAAGTCTTATGTCCTATGTCGATCTGTGCTATTGCCCTTTTCCCATTACCATCATATTTGTACTATGTAAAACAGTTCCTCCGTGTTACCAGTGTAGCTCAGAAACTGTTCGAGATATTCTGATGAAGCTTGTACACATTTTCTTGTACGCTTGTCTCATTAACTTTATTTTGGAGAGATTTATGTCTCTTGATTAATTTGAGAACTTCACACGTGGTGCTGCTTGTAACTAGCATAGGTCAGCATCCCGTACACATAATTGGATGACATTTGGTAGGTGAGTTGCATATTGCATGTGCACTTACCTTTAAATGTTTAATTTTTTGTCCAATTCCGATGAAGTTATTGCCCGTTTTTAAATATCACATTTCCGCTACATCAAATCATTGTAACTAGGATACCTCGTGAAAATTTAAACATATTCTGATGAAGTTTGGTTTCTACACGACGTTTTAATGACTAAGATTTGCCTATATGGGTTTTTTTTTCCGAACTCCATTTTGGATAGAGTTACTGCCCCTGTCAATTGAAATTTGTTTATATTGGATTTTGCTTATAACTAGCATATCTCAAGAACCCTTCAAGGTCTTTAATATATTATGGTATGAAGATTGTCAAGAAAATACTATGTTACAATGTAGGTAATTTCATAGATGTAATGCCTGTAGAATGTTCAGTTGTAAAATTTAAAAATAATGGATCACACTAATTAAAATTTCTAAGTTTGATTTATTTGTGATTTTAAACGTTTCAAAAAATTGCAGAGCATGGACACGGTCTATCCAGCACAGACTTTTAATGGTACGGTGAAGCTGTATGTATTTAATGGCAATCTGACCTATCATGGACAATCGCAGCAGTAAAGCAACGTATCAAAGGAACGATTACGCTATGTCCAGTACGTCATACAACATTTTAACCTTCAAACAGTTGGAGAACTGTTGGGCAGCTGTATCATGAGTGACAGCTAAATGTTGTGTGACATTTTTGAAGTTTCATACTGTTTGTCTGAACAATTAAAAACTTGACACTAGTCACTATTATACTTCACCAGGACTAGGTAATGATGCAAGTTTCAAGATATCAGATGTAGAACTTGAACTTTTAACGGACTGTGACATGTTCTTTATCATTAAGAATGGAATGAGAGGTGGATTTAGCATGATACGGCATAGATACGCCAAAGCACATTGTGAATACTATTTGAATAACGATGGAAAGATTGAGAGACTAAGTCTGATGGTGAATAATAAAAGTCAAAGCTATTCAGTATGTACAAAGATACCATCAACCAATATGGATGATCCTTTGGTTAATACATACCGGTTAAATCTTCAGATAGTCACGTGATGACAAATAAAATGTATATTAGCAAGGTAGCAGACAACTATGATACTAGTTGCATTTTATTAGTGGTTTTGAAGATGTCATTACATTTACATTACCGTTTATAGGATTGTGTATTAGATCCAGAGAAATAATAAATTCCAAGTATTATTGATTTATCTCCCTTTTAAAAATTTGTTGATTTTGTACAAAGAACAAAATAAGAAATAACGTAAATAAAACAGAATACTACTGTAAATGCACGAGATAAGAAAATAAGCCATGAACTTTTACAAGCACATAGGGAAGATTTAGAGTCGGGTACGGCTTTAAAAATGTTCAATATTCCATCTCTTCACTCTGTTTGTAGGTGGATAAACTTAACTAAACCCGAATGCGGTAGTAAAGAGGATCTGTACATTGATCAAAGTTATACTAAATTTTTTGTTTCATTGTTTAACCTATCAGATTCAGATCAACGAAGAAATGTTTTGATGGACTAACATTAAGTATATAATTGTCGTCGAAAGAAATTAAGGCAGATTATTTTTTAAATGCCGTTGATTAAAGAGATACAAGCACATAACGAGAAATATAAATCATTCAGAATGGCAAAGTTTGTCATTGACACATTTTGAACAATATTGGCTAATCTATTCTGCCGCTTATACTTCGTTGCATCGGATGTAGTTAACACTATTGTCACGAGTCTCCTACGGTATTATTCCTAACCCCGTAGAAGAACGGACAATTTAAATTTAAGTAGCTCTTAGCCCCCCAGTCAGCAATGCCGACGGTCTAGGTGTATAAAAGACTCAAAGTGAAAGGTGTACTAATAAATATCAACATATTCAACTATTTCATCGACAATTTCTCAACCGTAATTCTTTCGACCAATACAAACAATGACCTAATTACTGTTGCCATTTACTATCCTCATATGAAACTAAAGTCTTAAGAGAGTGTGTTTCCCTTCGGTGTTGATTCTATTACTGATCAGTCCGACTCTCGTTTCTCTCCTTTGGGTACTTCTGGTACCATCGACTCTCTGCTCTCCTTGCACTTCCGGAACTCTCTTCCACGCTTCCTTCCGGTACTACACCTCCAACCAAACTGTTTACGTCACAATAGACCTCCAACGTGTTCTCAACGTGACTTCCTTCTCTCCGACTCTCGGGTGTAGTCTCTCGCTCCCACTTGGAAAGCTTCCTGTGGAATTAGAAGGGACGTATAATCTGGTCTCCTTGCTCTAATCTCAGAAGAATTAACCACACTCGCAAAGACCTTTCATCAGAATAAAGGCAAATAAATTACCAGTTCAACTCACACACATCTAAATATTCCATACACGCTAGGTTCTACAATAATTGTGCTATAGCACTAACAATATTATCAATGACTTCTGATACATGCATACACATCCCTAATTGTTAACTTCTCGATATAGTAAACTCTCATCATCAACAACAATCACACGCATTTCCTACCCTATGAATTACAAACGACACATAAAATATACAAATACCTAATTATATGTACACAAGTCCAACAATGACTAACTCTGCGTAATTCATAATATATATATATATATATATATATATATATATATATATATATATATATATATTGTTACGTGTCTAGGCTCGCACAAAAAGTAACAAGAAAAGAGTGAAGACAACACGCTTTGTAAAATTTAACAAATAATTTATTTCCCTAGAAAAACAAGGTAAAAATGAGAGAAAAGACTTACGGTTTATAAATCAAATCCAAAATTAATCCAAGAATTGAAAAATAGAAGTCCTATCAATGAAAAGTCCTAAATGAATCTGTGTTCGAGTCCCGATGAAATCAAAATGGAGGGTGATGACGTATGTTGTGAGCTTCAAAGGGTTGTCGTGTCAACAGTTTCTTGTTGAATCACAGAAAATAATATTCCAGTTTAGAAGTTCTGAATAAATTTCGATAAATTTCCTTGTCAAAGGATTTCTGTATGAACACTAGTATTTTACAGGGAAATAAATCAATAATTCCATAAAATAAAAGTTCAGCTCAAACTGGTCACAACAAGACACCTTTAAGTGTCGATGATTTTTAGCCCAACTGGCTAGTTCTTCTCAAGAAAATGTTATACAGTAAGTTAAGACGCAAAACAGATTCCCGTATGAGGGTCACGTGGTCACCTTCTAGAACAACGTAGAATATTTTTTGCATGCTAATTATCACGTACTCTAGGTATGGCCTTAGCTAAAATCAATGGTTCTTACTCTGGGAAAATTTTTTAAAAATTTTAAAAAAGTTGTTTACTCAAAACTGACACTGGTTCCGAATCAAGGTCAGCAAACAGATACAGTGTTTCAACTACTGGTTATTTATCAGGTCAAATAGAACTGAATTGAATTTCTAAAAAAAAAATATCAAATTCAGTAGACAAAATCATTATTACAATAACATGTAATGGTATAAATATAAATTAAAACTAACAAACAAATAATTTAATTATATATACATAACTACATATATATATATATATATATATATATATATATATATATATATATATATATATATATATATATATATATATATATATACTAAAAAAGCAAGTACAAGTTCTAACACAATTTACTGATAAATTCAGTCATGCATTACGATGCAACATAGTAAATTACACAATCCAACAATCTACATACGTTAATCTTGCATGTTAATAATTCGCTAAACATTGAAGATTCCATTCTAAAAAATAAAACGTACATAATAATGCATCAATCTTACAACTCTAATTAGAAGAGTAAGGCAAATTCGGGCGAAGATATGTTACCTCAGAAGTCTTTTGTTCCAAATCCAAACTAGAATTTCACAAAAATTCCTTCCCGCCCTTTTACGAGTGCACAACTTATGCTCTCGGAGTACATCTAATGGCTCTCAACTTCGTTGCCATCTTCTACTTACGAGATTCACATCTGTACTAATTTTCCAAAATTAATGTAGCAGAAATAACGTCTTGATCGCGCGGGAAACTCCGCCCTAAATTTGAATCTCTCGGTTCCCATTGGCTACGGTCCGGTCTCTGAAAACTGCCCTGGGTTAATGTATCACTTATCTGTCGCTCTCGAATTCCCGGTCGTGACATTGCTGACTGAGTGCAAAACAAACAAAGCTGTCTCTACTCGGACGTAAAACTCCCTTTGAATTAAACCATGAACGGTTACACAGCAGTTTTCTTTGTCCAGAATCGGGCCTATAGCTAAACTTTAAGAAATACGTATTAATATATCCAGGTGATTTTAGCTACGATTTAACTATAAGAAAATATGTGTATATATGAACCATGCATCAGCAAATTTTCTCCACAACGTGACAGCTATAATGCGAAATATTGAACAAAATGTGGTTAAAGACACGTGCATAAACACCAAACCAACCAGTTCACATTATTTATGCAGTATTTTTCAGTGTCCTGCTTTTCAGAGTCTCTTCCATTTTCTTCTTTATTTTCTTTTGTCGTGCTTTGAAGAGCATTTTTTTAAATTAATGTACTGGATGTTAACAAACTAGCACCTAAGGCAGATAGGGGCATTCTTGTACCAGTTAATGTCATGTAATTATTTCTCAGTTTATTATGTAAACTGTCCAATTTGTCCATCTGAAGAATTTGTTTATACTCAGTGGTGAGATTGCATCAGTTACATCATCTGACAACGACGTGATGTGATTTAAGCAGGTCTATCATTAATAAAGATTTTGTATTTCTCCTTGATTTATTTACAGTCACCTGTCCAACTCTTTTTCAGTGAACTTATTCTTGGTCTTTTAGTGTTACATTGCATCGTCTATGTTCAAATATTGCTTGCAGTCTTCTGGTTTTGTAGAAGTGGGTACTTTTATTGCTTTTTTATAAATCACATTTTTTTTTTCTCCGCTAACTGTGCCCTTACGCCTGTGTTTGTCTCTACGACACAAATTTTGTCCATTTTTTCAATGACAAGGTCACGTTTTGCGCGTATGCCGAGGTTACAATCGGCGATTTTTAAATTTTTCCGACAAAGTGACTGATTTTAATTATTTTTTTGAAAGTCGTTCTTGTAAATAATGATGACTGTATTGAGGACACTGAACGTGCAATAAATTATGCTGTAAATCTTGATAATGATTTCGGAGACGTCACATCGATTTTATATTGTAGAGTTCCACTAGAAGTTATTGAACGATGTTATGAGAAGATTTTAAAAAAAGACTTGGCATGGATGAAATACAATGCCAATTTGTAAGAATTCACACACACACACACACACACACACACACGTCATGTAAAGCCGGTAGGTAAACCAGTTCAAACATCAACAAATGGCAACATCAAGTCAACGCTATCAATAAACACTAAAGCAGGGCACCGCGGAAAGGTTGTGTTATTCACATTTGGTTACGTTGGAGAAAAGAGGGGAATACACGAGTGGATTCGTTCAATAAAAGAATTAACACTACCTGCCTTCGGTAACCCATCATTGCACAAAGATATCCAAATAAAGTGCCCGAGGAATTAAAGATTCACACAACATATAGTAATGCGAAGTTTGAAGAACAGGTAAGAGAAGCTGAATCTGTAATTGAATTAGAATTAGACCTTTAAGTGGAGAGCTCCCTATTCTAAAGGAACGAGAATTGAGGGGTTATGTAAACTGCGTAGATGTTTTCAATTCGAAAATGATTATAGGGATGCTTGCTAACGGCATTTTCAAAAAAAGTTTTCACTACATCATGCTAAAGAAATAGGAGCAAAGTGCCATTCCCAAAGGGGCCCCGAGTGGCCGAGTGGTCTAAAGCGCTCTCCGTTACGGATCACTGCCATCTCACCTCTGTCTGCGTGGGTTCGAGTCTCGGATTCGGCGAATGTGGATATGTGAGAAAGCTTGCCAGTAGCTTCTCGTGGGTCGGTGGTTCTTTCCGGGTATTTCCCGGTTTCTTCCTCCACCATTAATACTGGCCGCCATGTATAGCCTATCATGTGCTGAAAAATGGCGTTAAGCCCTACAACAACAACAACAACCATTCCCAAAGACACACAGAGGAAGCAAGCTAGGGCTTGCCAGGGAGGGTATCGAACCTTGGACCCAATCGAAAATTTAAAAACTCAGCAAAGAAACATATGCAAACAAAAAAGGTATAATATGAACAGTTGGAAAGTGCTGAGAGTAAGTGAGCACAATAAATTCTATATCTAGCACAATTAGAGGTAATTTTCAAAGAAAACATATGAAGAAAAAAAATAAATGAACGCCTAGAGAAAAATTACCACCAAAACAAAAGGATTAAACAATTGTTTAGAAAAAAACATATGATACAATTGTTACTTTTGGCTCTGTGGCAGGCATGACTCTATTAACTGTTCCTATGCCTACAGAAACGTTTGCCAAAGATTTACTATGGAGCAGAGGAGGAGCAAGTGGCGATAGTGCCTCATCATGAGACAAGGATATTCATTTACAAAATTAATAATAAACATGGGTGATTATTTGTTCGAGTTGGAAAAAGCAACCGCTTTTACCTTGAATTGTTGTTTTTTAAGTCTGTTGCATAATAGTGCCAACTACATTGAGTCTTATCTTATAATGGAGTTAATCTTAGTTGTTTTCGTTTGTAATTTAAATTTATCAAAAGTGTATCTATCAGAATTATTTAAGGTCATTGTCATAGATAAATCAAAGGTTTGTAAACTATCTAAAACAGTAAAATATAAATCATAGCACCTTCTGCAACTAACTGTATCAATATAACTGAGGGTTGTTTTATTTCATGTTCAGACTTGTCAGCGTTTCGCGCTAATCATTGTTTTGTATTTCATTTTATTCTTTTTGAAGTTCCTAAATTACATTGTGTCATCTCAAATTTCGAATAGTATTCGAAGATAATTTATGTGCAGGTTCCGCCTGCATGACAAAAGCAATGTCAACATCGTAGTTGTTGTTCTCCCTTTATTTTTTTTTATTTATTTTTTTTCAGTCTGACTTCATTTTTATTCTCTACATTTTCTTGTCGCCTGTCACAAAATGGTGTGTGTGTGTGTATGTGTGTGTGTGCGCGCGCGCGCGCGTGCGTGATTTGGATTTTTAACGTAGCTTTATCAATTTTCAGTGATATAGCTGCGATGTCTGCAGTTTGGCAGTTTATAGTGATGTCTAGCACTGGGGCATCATGCCGCAGACATGTAGCATGATGTCCCACCCAGTCACATTATCCTGACACCAAGCCGACCAATCCTAACTTCGTACCTCATAATGCTGAGTGCCTGTAAGTCTTTCGTATGACTCTGCCGGGATTCGAAACTGCAACCTCCCGCATCCAAGGCGCACAAATTGGTTATCAGTCTTAAGAATACAGTTCTGTTCAACATAATTATAAAGTTTAAACGAGTTACATTGTTTCTCTATAAGTGTTGTTATATCTTATGAAGGTATTATGCAGTGGGTTTTTTTTTAACTCTGTCAGTCGGTAATACAAAGGTACAGCACCGCCATGTCAAATTTCGCTGTTTAATCTATGTACTGTTGAAATTTTGCCATAATATTTTTCATCTGTATCGTAATATTTATGTCCCGAAATGAGTTGCTTCCTTAAATTTTTAACAGTGTCTGACAGGATCGAAACGGACTGCGTAATAGATGTTTATTTATGGGCACGTGCACCTAAAATGTAAAATGTAGGACCGCATTAGACTTTATACTTTTATTTGACCTTGAAATACATTCACCCAACAAACTGATGGTTTATTGTTCAAAGAAATATATCCCATCTGTGGGCTCGTCTTTCTCTTCAAAGAATTACAACAGCGGACATTGTTCTTCAATGTTCAACAAAACCTACTTTGTAGTTATCTTTACTTTTGTAACACCCAACACAAGAACAGATATATGCTCCCCAAAGCCTTGCTATAGATTCATATTATTACCACCTTTTATCAATCAAGTATTTTTTTAAATTTTTCTTTTCTTTTCCCCGCAAGGCATCTCCAGCCAAAATGTGACGTAACGTTAAAATTTGTTTCAGTTCAAATGAAACTGTTTTCGACTTGTGCACCTGATTAGTGGATTAAATATATATTCACCAGGTGGCTATATTGCTCACTAACTCAGCCACTTCCTAATCTGTCATTAAACGTGATATTTCAAAATATTAATTTTACGAACAGTGATTTAAGTTTGTCTATTAAATGACAAACAAATTCCACAAGATGTTGTCATCAGTATTAAATTGTTTGTTCGAAGTGCTCTTGCCACACTGTGCCATCATTTTTTTTTTCTCGTAGTATCTTCATATACATCATTTCAAATGTTTGAGTGCAATTATTAAAAATGTTTGGTTTGTGTATGAATAAAATTGTTTTAAAGTATAGTAAACGTTTATCTTGGTAAATGTATTTGCCATATGAATTTGGATAAAGTGAACTAACCAATCAAATGTGTTAAACTAACTTGCAGGATAAGGGTAACGTTCTATACTTATTAGTATTTTTCACCTAAGTCCATTTACCTGCAATTAAGTTTAATCATTTCCCAATTAAAACATTAGCAGATTGAACAATAATCAATAAGTTGATTTGCAGCAGTTTAAAACATGCTGTAAAGTAACATCTTCCAACAGTCATTTGATAAATACTGACGACATAAAAAGCAAAACAATAAGTCACAAGGAAATCAGCCCTGGTGAGTTTATGTTGCTCACCAAGTACAACAGGTACAATGAAATACAATACAATAAACAGGAAGAAAATAAACAACACATATAGCCAAGACGTTGGATACTCACCTAAGCTAGATACAGAGGAATTGAGAGGAATATATTCTTTTTGGAGGCAGGTTAGATATTAAAAATGTAGAGATTTTGGACAATTCAGCTGTAAAAGACTGCATATCATAATTACAACGATGGTTACTAGTTGATAAAAAAAAAATTAATTAATTGAGCCTATGCCTTCGGCACAACACACAACTGCTTGAATTTATACTATTCGAACGGAGATCGGCATTGCAATCGACCGTTGGAAGAAAGCCCAGAAAAAGAAATAGATTTTACCTGTCCAGTTCTTAACATAAATCGTGAAATAAAGATATCATTGCTGATGATATATTTTACTGTCATACATTGTAAAATTATCATTGAACTAACAAAATAGTATGTTCTGAAACGTAAATGACAATAATTAAGCAGGACTGGTTTAATCCCTTAAGTTTTCTACAGTCTTGAGATGTACACGAATAAAATCAATGAGGGAATGACTGCAAATTGTGCCAGTGAAGAAAGTGTAGCTATTTAATGTGTTTGCAGCAAAACCTCAAACGTTAAAATCACTCGACTGAATAATTACTGAGTGCATATAACAATTACAATGCTATATTCTTAGTATTTGATAGAATTAAAACTATTCAAACATCTACTAACCTGATATAGTTTGTGGATTTAACTCGACTAAATTAATTACACAAAATACTATTCAAATGGTAAAGTCATGACTTCAACACATAAAAACTAAACAGATATGTTCGAGTCTTTGCGTATTAAGATTCCTTAACAGTGACTTATTTCATATAATGTTAATCATCTTTGCAATTCATTTTGTAGTTGTATCATAATCAGACAATGTCAGCATAAAACTGAACATAGAAAAGTCACAGACTTTCAAAGTATGCCTGCAACACACGTTTTTGATATAAAGAAAATTGTTGAGATATCTGTCAGAGACCCCATTGATTTCAGTTTTCTTTAAAACATTAAAAAGACCGAAATTTTTATTATCGAGTCAAAACCTGCTAAAATATGTTGACTGTATTTTAAACTTTTGTACAAATTATTCTTCCTTTTTAAAAAAAATAAAAAATAAAAGTGAACTTCCCCATGAAAAAATATTACTAAATTAAAGACATAATCTAGCTTAGAAACATTGTCTACACTACTTCTTTTGCAGGAAAATCATTTCATTGCTTGAATGTGTAGTGTGTTGGTGGCCTATTCACTTAACCATTCTATTTTATTTTTGTCTCATATAATTTGCTTTAAGCGACTACAATTTCAGACTTATATCAAAGATGTCTTAAATTCTATTTTTTCTTTATCAGTCATTTAAAACGAAAGAAAACATCCTGAGAAAACTTCATGTTTTGATAAATTATCCTTAGGTGTTATCAACAAGCCAATAGGATGACCATCTGCAGAATGAACTTGTATGTTTTGTAATCTTTCTTTCATTCTTGAAAACATATAGGTATACTGCAAAGCAAGATAATTTAATATATTAAACAATTTCAAAAAATTATTATATGTTTGCTGCATCAGAATGGTAGTAATTTTATTGTTTATTATTTTCGCGCTGTTGTATCCATACATTATGCAGTCACCTTCATATGTATCACTACTTTAATTTGCAGAGCCATAATCCTAATTGCCCAGAGTACCCACTACATGTGTTTAAATTGCCTACTGCAGCCAGTTTTGGTTTCACACATTATTTTTAAAATTACTGAATTACAATCACATTTTGATGCTTTATATTAATAATATCTTGCAAGTTTGTCAGCAATGAATATGGTGCCATTATTTTCCCTACCTTTCCAGAAAAACACTTTTTAAAAGTTGTATAATTGGATTATAATACAAAATTTAAACTTACAAAATATTTTAACTGGTATAAGCAAATTGATCCTAAAGCACTCTTTTGTTTCCATATTCCATCTGATTCTAGTGTTTTGACCTTTAGCTTCACGCTCAGAAAAATATGAGAATGCAGGACATGACTCCAACAGTTATTACCTGGAACCATGTTAATGATTTGCATTTCCACCAATGTTTATTTTAAATTCTCCTCCATTTTCACTGGAATATATGAATTTAATTTAGTAAAGATAATATGACACATGTAGAACCTGTCTTGAAAGAACACCCCTTCTGCCAAAAAGTAATGGTCTCAAAACAGGTGGTCTCTCATGAAAGGTCATAACACTACATAACCAATAAATCTGTGCAAGGAGAAACTGGTCTCTCAAGACAGGTTGTCTTTCATGGCAGTGGTCTCACAAGATAGGTTTTACTGTAGTTCATGAAGCAGAGTGCTGCAAATTGTACTCAAGATGATAATAAAAAAATGAAAGACATGGATGAGACTTTGTGCTAATTGTACCCGAAATTAGCATTATCAGTCTCATTCTTTCGACAAATAATCTGTTTCTAGCCATTTTATACCTAGTGTAAAACAGACTCTCCGGAAAGTGAATTTAATTGCTTGTAAAGTATACAACACCATCCTACATCACACTACACAATTCATTTACAGGACTCCGAGAGTGCTTATGATCAAGTGTTCATTGCAATATTTTCACTTCATACAAATTATTGCGACCAGTTTTCTATTCCATATTATATTACCAAATGGCAAGAAAGAAAAGGACATAGTTACCATCTGACCCCTTATCACAGATAGGGTCACTGCTGGCTGACCGGTCTAAGGTGCTTGCCTTTAGAGATCACTTATATCTCACCTCTGTCCAAATGGGTCGAGTCTTGACCCAATGTGAGAATCAGTGAAAGCTTTACAGAAGCTTCCCATAGGTCAGTTGTGTTTCCCCGGAGTCTTCCTCCACCAAATGTACTGGCCATAATGTATACAGTCTACAGTAACTTGTGCTAAAAATAGTGTTTCACCACAAAACTACACCAATCCTTATGGTAGAATTACAAAGACATTTAACAAAATGAGTATTTCACTCACTAATGCAACTGTTTACTGGAGAAGTACATCTCTGTTTAATAACATTGTTTGTACAGTAGACAATGTTTCAGATTTAACAACGTTGTATGTATAGCAAACATTATTTCAGATTTTAATAACAATATAAAATTAGACATTGTTTCAGATTTTAAGATGCCAATAGTTAATATTTAATTTTATCTGGAAAAGAAACATGGCAGCATGAGTTGCATCCTAGAGCTGAACACTAACTGAATGGAACCCCTGCTCTCAGTTGTGGAGAGCATATAGTTGTTCTTTAATATTTTTATGAACATTCCAAATATTTTGCTTGTCACTATCTTTTCTTCATACAAGACACATAGTTCTACTTTAAATGAAACACGATGATAGAATGTTACGCAAAAATACTGCAATGACTATATTCCATGGCAGCTCTTCTTTGAATTACCAGGTAAGTAAACAGGTACTAAATTGAACAGAATGGTCATTTTAGTGTCAGTGAAATGTCTTCCTCAGACAATGATCACCTGATCTTTGTATAGATAATCAATTTAAACAAATAATCAATTGAATAATTGATTATTCATCTAATCACACCAAACTCAATGAAAACAGCTCAGATACACAGCAGTAACTCAATATTTATTATAAACATCACAAGCAATATATGTACTGGATATTAATATACTTATATAATTTAACTATGCAAACTGATTAATTCACCAAAAAATGTTGAAATAACATCAATTATATGTATATACAAGAAATCAATTTTCTTAATTCTTTCCCATAAATATGTTACAAAAATGTAGCGAATAATGAAAAAATATCAATATGTGATATAAAAAAAGAACACAAATTCCTCAAAGGGACTGACAGTCAACTGGCCGAAAGGAATTTCCTGAAATCCAAGATAAACTTGTTCTTTTTTTTGGTCCTTTTATGTTTTTTAATTGATGAGATCTAAAACCCATCTCTGATATTCTTAAGAAGCTCCAAAACACGAAAGAAGTTAATATGGATGCAAGACACCTTTGACCTTGAACCATGTGTCATAGTCAGAAGATAAATATGTATTAGGCAGGGTCAAGATTTGGGTAACTTCCCAATTGATATTTTTTGCAATAAATTATACACTGATGGTCATAACCATGCTATTCAGAACCAAGTCAATACCGCAATATGTGTTTTCGGGAATACCCCATGCCAGTGCCACAATTAATACAAGATGTGTTTCAGGGAATGCCCATGTCAATTAATATAAAAGGAACAGCAATATTATTTTCATGATGACCACCATGTTGCCATTCTGGATATTAGCTAAGTACCGGTACCAAATTTATTCAGAACCAGTGACATATTCCTATAGTGTTTTAGTAAAACACTCGTATTAATATAACTATTCTATAAAAAAACAAAAAAACCATATTAGAATATTTTGGTTTGCTGTTATGGTAGCCATTTTGGAGGTTGGGTTAGTATCATTTTAATTTAGTAGCTATATCTAGCAAGATTTTTTAAATATAAAATACATGAAGACACAAACACACATACTAAACACAGTGGCCATGTTAAAGGTTTGATTCTCACTCTTTTTATTTAGTACCTACTAGATATCATAAAATGCAATTTAGCAAACCCAATACTACCAACTGTTGATAAAGAGAAGCTATTACAAGAACTTCAAAAACTGCCTCACTGCTGGTCATGTTTGATGTCAGCACCATTTTTATTTAGGACCAACCAGACATCATACAAGGTCTTCCTGTGAAAATGCCATGGCAATGCAACCATATGTTCAGGAGTATTCATAAGATTTTCAAGATGGCCAAAATGGTGCCCAATCCGATCAAAGATGAACACCTAAGATGAAAATAGCCCTCTAGAAAAACAAATTTCAGTGGAAATTGTCGATATTAAAAACTTGCTAAGGTATCAGAAATTTTGCCCTATCATGATCTTTTAAATATTACAGTGATTTGATCAATTATTATCAATGTTTAACAAGCAATTATAACGAAAATCTGGAATTATAATCAGGTAATTCCATGCGACTGATTCTATGTGCATATTTTTATTATCACACATGTTAATGTTCCTAATTGTATCTTTTTTACTCTACACTTCACTTACTTCATTGGCTGACATAGCAAGTATTATTCTGATAAACCATTAACACCCTGGATGTTACAATGTAGCATACTCAAGATTGCAAGTAAGATATTAGGATGACAACAGTAGCAATACTTAATATCCCATTATGCTAACAGAGGGCATTGTGATATTTGACTAGCCATGGCTCCAACATGTTGCATATTCTAATCATGGTGGACTGCTCAAAGATCAAGCATGCCTTGTCAGTTAAAAGAATGTGATAAATAATTACAATATTCATTTTCCAGTGAGTTGATATAAATGCTTCTTTCTTCTCGAGTGTTAATCTTTTCTTTAAAGCAATATTATTCCTATAGGTGAAGAAATTATTTTGCAGCCTGGTAACTCATCTCTAGTTCCTGCATTGCTGCATTAGAGGAGTTTTATCCAGGTTTCTTGATTTCTTATAATGTCCATTTTTAAAACAGATAATGAATTTGCTAAGTAATTACCAAAATAAGATCAATTATAAAAGTCCCCTCTTCTCCAAGTGATTAATATACTGGACTTTAATATCTGTCCCTGTCTGTCTGTCTCTCCATGGCATGCTGGTATACATGTAATCCTGGCACCTATTTGATGAAATAAATGATCAACATGACAAATGTTTGGATTCATTATTTTGGTCAGAAAGATACAAGTTTACTACAAACATCAGCTAGCACTGCAATACTCAGTGTCACCCATCTGTAACAAAACAGCAATATAATCAACACATACTCAAAATTATTAATCTCTAACAAACAGCAATATAATGATGTACTCACACATGACTCAAACTCATTCACCTTTAACAAAGCAGCAATATAATGATGTACTCACACATGACTCAAACTCATTCACCTTTAACAAAGCAGCAATATAATGATGTACTCACACATGACTTAAACTCATTCACCTTTAACAAAGCAGCAATATAATGATGTACTCACACATACTCAAAATCATTCAGCTCTAACTAAACAAGCAGCCATATACCTAAGGAACTGATTAAGAGGACAATTTCACACAAGTCATGTGACAGATTGTTTTAAAAAGCCTTTATGAAACATTTACACCACAAGGATGTTAAATCAGTTTGTGAGAATAAATAAACACCTACCATTGTTCATATACATGTACTTTTAATTATTTGTTCACAGTTGAAAAAAAAAAATCATTGTTTTTAGTAATACAACAATTATGTGGAATTAGAACATTTATACAAACAGATGCGAGAGTTTGTGGGTTCGATCCCCGTTCGAGTCATACCAAAGACTTACAAAAAATGGTACTAACAGCTGCCTCGCTTGGCACTCAGCATTAAGAGGTTAGTGTTAGGACGGGTCGGCCTGGTGTCAGGATAATGTGACTGGGTGGGACATCATGCCACATGTCTGCGGCATGATGCCCCCGTGTTAGACATCACTATAAACTGCCACACTGCAGACATCGTAGCGATATGACTGAAAAATTGTTAAAGCTACGTTAAAAATCCAAATCACTCACATCACTGTATTAAATGTAAATTTTGTAAAAATGTTATATTTAGCAAAATATTTATTTGAACAGGAGTGCCTTTATGGGACTGAAGCTATATTGGCAGAAAATAATTTCAAGGAATTCCAGATAGGACCTATTTTCTTTCTAACTGATGAATGTTTAAACCACATCTGATATTCTTGTGTGAACATTTTCAAATTAGCCACTGTGACATCCATACTAGATGCAAGAATGGCACCTTTCACATTCAGGACAAACTAGATGCCATTAGAAGACTTTTGGTAATCTCCATGCCAATATGACCATCCATTCAGGAGAAAGAGTGAAGCAATTTTCAAAAGTTCATTATGAAAACCATACTGGATGTCTGCTGAGCACCAGTTTCATTCTGGGCTAGCACCAGTTCATTCAGGACTAACTAGGTATCATAAGTTTGGTGAAAACTTTATGCCAATATAACCATCATTTATGGAGGAGTAGCTATAACAAGATTTTCAAGATGGCTGCCATGGTGGTCATATTTGAGGTATGATCAGAATCAGTCACTCAGGGCCAACCAGACATCATAATTAGTCTTCTTGTAAAAGAAACCATGTCAACATTACCTTACAATTACAAGCAGTCGCAATAACAAGATTTCCGAGATGGATGCAATGGTCATCAAACTGAATAGCAGACAGACACCATTTCAGTACTGATTAAACATCATAAGATGTCTTTTGGTGAACACTGATATGACTTTCTATCCAAGTGGAGTAAGAATAAGATTTTCAAGATGGCCGTTAGATATTCTATCACAGTTTTATTTAAATCAACTAGACACAATAAAAAGATTTTTGGTGAAAACCCAATGCTGAAAAAACTACCCATACAGGAGTAGCAATAACATGATTTTCAAGATGGATGATGTGGTGGCCATGATGGATATCAGATTGGGACAATTTTTATGTAGGATGGATCATACATCATACAAAGTCTTTTATTGAAAACCCCATTTTAATTTTAGAGTACTAACAGCTACCTCACTAGGCGCTCAGCATTAGGAGGTTAGTGCTAAGACTGGTCAGCTTGGTGTCAGGATAATGTGACTGGGTGGGACATGATGCTCTATGTCTGAGGCATGATGCCCCAGTGCTAGACATCACTATAAACTGCCACAATGCAGACATCGTAGTGATATGACTGAAAATTGTTTAAAGCTCTATTAAAAATCAAAACCACACACACACACACACACACACACACACACACAATTTTAAAGTTGGATACGCTGATGGCCATACTGGACATTCAATTTTCATTTAGATTCAACTAGACATTGTAGGAAATCCTGAGGTGAAAACCTCATGTTGATATGACTTCAATGTCAGAAGGAGTGTGAGAACAAAGATTTTCATGATAGCTGCCATATCAGCCATATCATCAAGAAGTCTTTAACTGAAAAAGTTAATCCCATGTCAATTTGACTTTCCTTTCCTTCTGAAAGGAGTAACTTTTTGTATTCTGGAGAAGCAATGGCAAGATTTTCAAGATGGCTGCCATGGTGGTCATATTGGATGTCAGAATGGTATCATTTTCACTGAGGATCAACTAGATATCATATAAGACCTTAAAATGAGTGAAGGGGATCTTCATTAATCAGTTACGCTGTATCAGATGGTACAGTGACTTGTCAAATATACCAGCTAACCAAAACACAACTTTAGTCCTAAAATGGCAGTTTTCATGAACAACTTCCATTAATACAAATAATGAAAGCAAATTAAATAAACTAAGCTATAGAATAATGCAGAAGAGATTTTTTATGCCATGTATTTACAGAAATATACAATGGTACACTGAAGTAAGGCATGACTTCTGCCACGTTTAATTTTTTCTAAGATAATCTGGGCAATGAACCCTATATTTCTCCCCATTAAGCTTTCTGCTCAGGATTCTGAGGCAAAATTTTGCCACCAAATTTTTCATACTATCAGTAAATTTCAGTGAATATATAAAATCTGGCTCTACTAGTGTTTTGCTGGCTTCATCAGCCAAATTACTAATAATATCAAAGCTGTATATGTATCACCTGAGCTGACCCTTTTTGTGCTTTGTTGGGCCAATCAGCCAAATTACTGAGAAAATCCAAGTTATGGATGCATCACCAAACTGACACTATTTTCATGGTGACCCAATACAGATATGGTACTATCCAACTGAAATCACACCTGGGATGAAGACGAAGACTTTGATCTATTTATGAGACCACCAGGAAAAATTCGAATGAAATGAAACCTTCAAAGCAGATCCTTACCTATGCAGTAAGGAATAAAATGATTCTAGGCAACTGGAAAACAAATACTATGCAAGTAACTTATTATACTGGTAAATATTTGTACTAGTAACTGTGTTAATTACAGGACCTTGACATGCAATTTAAAAGCAAGGCTGGTAATATCCATACAACAGGTTGAAAATGCATGCAAATATTCTTTCACTGTTCACTATGAAAGACTGCTAGTTAGCACAGTAAATACTTACTACTTCACAGAAGTTGAACATGATCTTGTAAACTGTTTTAAATTTGGTACAAGATTCACAAAGTCATCTGTGGTCAAAGACAAAAGTACCCTCCAATGATGAGCCGAATAAAACTCTGGTTCATTTCCGCCATAATACCATAGTATGATTTACTGGACCCTGAAAACATTTAGTATGTATGTGATAAAAACACAACAAAGTATGTCCTCATATCAGAACGTTGGATGACATGGCTCATACCTAAGTGGGTTTGGCCTTAATTCAACTGATTTGGTTGATATCTGGACCAAGGTCAAAAGACATAAGCCATAATGTATATGCATGTCACAAAACTGTAGAGACTGCTCAAATGGTCTGAGTGGTTAGACCATCTGCCTTGGATGTGGGAGGTCACGAGTTTGAACCCTGGCTTAGTCATAACAAAGACTTATAAAATGGTACTAGCAGCTATCTCGCTTGGCGCTCGACATTAAGAGGTTAGTGTTAGGACTGCTTGACCTGGTGTCAGGATAATGTGACTGGGTTGTACATTATGCTACATGCCTGTGGCATGATGCCCCCGAGCTAGACATCACTATAAACTGTCGCTGCAGATATTGTAGTGATATGACTGGAAATTTGTTAAAGCTATGTTAAAAATCTAAATAACACATGCACACACAAAACTGTTGATCTCATTGCTCATGAAATATGACAACTATTTCCCTCTTCGTAATTATACAGGTTCTAAAATATCATTCTGCAGAGTATTTTGCAAGGAAACAGATAATAAAATACATTGCTACAAGGAAAACAATATTTTTTGGCAAGAAAAGACAAGAAAGATGCAGATATGATAAATCTACCATTTAATGGATTCCCTACATTTCAAAACATAAAGCTGCTGTTACTCTTCATAATGAACTCGACAAGTATAAACTTAACTATAGAAAGTTCAAGAGTCTCAACTGGGCCCAATATTGCTCACCAAGGTAGTTGACATGCTGTATGTCAGCCTGTGAATGCACATTCACACCTTAAAACTGTGCATGGTCAACATTATATTTTGTGCAATTCATTTGAGTTGCTTTTGAGAAGAAATAGTTTATGGTTTTCCGTACTTTTAGTAATGGTGGCCATATAGATGTTTTGGTCAAATTCTGTTCACCAGTTTTTGAGAAGTAATTTAAAAATAATTTTATTGTCAGTAACAGTGGTGATGCCTGATGGAAGACCTGCATAATTTTTACAAAAATCAAAGGTTACCATGCTAAAATGTTTTTGGTCTCAATGTATTTTGAGAAGTGAAACAGAGACCTGCCAAATTGTAGACCATGAACACTGTAAATTTGATTTCAATCATCATGAACCAATATCTGCCAATTTTTGTGTTCATTTGTACATCAGACTGACACATCTTACATGACTCTACAGGAACAGTGTCTGAGAAATGACCTAATCACAAGCTGTGATTGGAGAAACCAAGGTAACACACATGTCAACTTAAATTACTGAACCATAAAATACAGTTCACAGTGACATAGTATTTTACTGTAGTACTGTTCATGATGCAATTTTATACCAATTTATGTGATTCCAGAGACAATACTGCCTTGGGAAGTTATGCAAATACAAAGGTAAACCAAAATCAATGGTGACACATTTTAATATCAATTTCTGTGACTCGACAAGCAATAGTATTTGAGAAAATTATCTTAGCATAAACCTTAACCCAGAAAATTGAGTTGTACCCAAAGGTAAGCAAAAATCACTGAACAATGAAAAATAGGTCAGCATGACCATGCTGACCTAGGTTTTGGTGAAGAATGAGGTACTCTTCACAATGCAATTATGGACCAAGTTATCACACTGTATAGGCAATGCTGCCTCAGAAAATAAACTAAACACAAGTTCAACCAAAATCACTGGACCATGAAATATAAGTCACAGTGACCTCATTTTCTCTGATGATATAGTACTTCATATGACGTAAGTGTAGTACTTTATATGACACAATACCAACACATGACTACATGCAATAGTGTCTGAGAAAATTATCTGAAATCAAAACATGCAAATTTATGCCATATGGACAAACAGATTAATGGACAAATGAATGGCTAGAAGTGCAGACATCATTAATCCATAAGCAATTAAACGAAAAATGCAAAAAATGATCACGGATGGATGGATGATAAACAAATAATGCAGGGTCATATCTGAAGCTCACATGGCCTTTGACCAGTAACAATGATATAAAGAAAATAAGTGAACCTAACAGTTACTGTTTTAACATTGAATATTGGACGGGAATATAATTCTTATGGTACCTTGTGCGAGGGCCTATGTTTTCAAGATATTTATGCAAAAATAATAAGGAAATATTATTTTTAAAAAAGCAATGCCCAGAACAGTATGCAATAATAAACACTGAATAACCTTTATTACAACTAAATCCATTACCAGTGATACATATTCATGCACATATTAATTATGAATCCTTTAAACTACTTTTTAAAGAAATGTATTGAGGTATAACAAACACTGTAATGCAGATAATGCATATACGTAAATGTATTGTAATTTGCATAAACAGTTGTATCATATACATACATTAAACAAACACAAAAACTAAGTAACAAAATAACTTCAATAGTAAACATCAACCACATGCCTCATACCAACACCCATGTAATAGTACTAAATGGAAAACAACAAAATTAATGGATTATTGCATCTTCGTTAGCCAAGGTTCTGATACAATAACCCTATCTACACCTTGGCATATTGAGCAGATATTTCTGTGCTTCGGGTCTGTGAATTTCATTGGCTGCAGTGGCAAGCCACCACATCCAATCAAAATTAAGGTGTTCAAATCTGAACACTGTTCCTACATGATTGAGACAAGGGAAGGACACAACTTGAATGGAATGATGAATAAGCAATTTTCCACTGCTGGTCCATGTTTGTACAAATACATTTCATTCAAATATACCTGTAATGGCTTCCCCCTGGTACATAGTTATACTTTTGATGTTAAACTTACAAAGTATCCTTTTTAAGTCAATTGCCTCAAACATTTTCAGCCGATGTACAATGCATAGCTATTACATGCTATTGGTTAGTTGGCACTGCATACTAAGGGAGGCAACTCATGAAATCCAATAGATGTCACTAGGACAAAGCACTAAAATATCTGTTCGATCTGCCAAGTGTAGGTAGGGTGATCATATCGGAACCTTGGCTAGCAAAGATGGGATTATCAATGTCGATCTCATTTATGAAACAAAGTAAATATTTTACAGAATTCTTGAAGACACATCATCAGAAAATCTATTCATACTGCATAAATGCCCATAGCAAAGCCAGTTCATGCAGTGTTTAATCAACAGGAACAATCTGAAGTTCAATTAATTACAAACAGTAATAAAAATAATAATGAATCTTGAGAAATAAATAAAAGAACTATATTTTAATCATTGATTCACAGGATGGGTGAATGAACACGCAAGTAGTTCCTTTCTGATGTCATGAAACGGTCACATGATGTACTTAAAAAAAATCTAAATATCCTGTTACAAAGGCTTGGCAAAAAAATCAACTATAAAGGCATACTATTCAAAAATCAAAATCTTTCTCTTTTACTGTCAATTCATAAACTTTCATGATTAAAACCAAGTTTAATCAAAACCTGCAATTAAATAGCTTTTAAGTTATTGAGGATACTTAAGATGAAATAGCTTTGAGGATACTAGTATCAAATTTTTCAGCTCTGACTTCTTCCCTTGAAAACTTTTCCTGCATATTTTGAAAGCCATTGCCAATGTGAAGCTACAATTTCTAAAACTCCCAGTATTAGTACAGGTCTGGATCTTTTTACTTGAAACAGTTTATAAATTCCAGGCCAGAATGACTTCAGTACTAGCCTGTTAAAAAGCTTTCCACAAAACTCTAAATTTATCTTAAAGATTAAATATTATTAACAATTCTACCTTACAGATATGACAAAGAAAATGATGAGTCAACATGGTATCAAGAGCTATGTTAATACATGTGTTCCAAGACATGCAAATCCAATTCCATCTTTCTTAGTTTAGGATAATGTCTTCAGACACAGGGATATGATTAGGATAATATGCATTTTTTAATTATAAACATACATTCTCTATCCCTACCTACTGGGACAGAGTGAAAAATAGCGTATGAGAACATAAGTTTCAATAAATGCACTAATACACGAACAAAATAAATAAAATAATAAACTTTATACACACTAAACTGTGATAACCATGGTAACTTGCTGCCTGGAAATAAATTTTAAGTGTTACAATCAAAACTGCTAGTCTTACTTTTGTCCTGCTCAATTACCTCAGTCAACCCCAAAGACACAAGATCAAAATTGTAAACATTACTGACCACTTATTGGAAATACTGTGACCAATTCAAAAAGTCAAACAGAAATGTTACAACAATATGAGATTCTTAAAGACCAAATGCAGACAAATCTCAAAAATTTTCCTGAAAATTTGTAACAATTCACAGATGAATTCTTAACTTCACACATAACTGAACAACAGTTTTGCTTTTAATACCTAAAATCCATTTTTCAAACAATTTAATTTTTTTAAAAAATAATTCACAAAAATTCAAGAAAACATTTGTATCCAGTTTACACTGCACTGTAAACCTCATCATACTGTTTTTAATGCCCTTTGGTCAGTGACAACTTACAAATATACATTGCAATTAGTAGAATTTTAGGAATACTGTGGAGAGACAGAATGAAAAACATTATGTGAAATATTTTAACAAGTCTAACATTTTGTTCATTGTTTTTAATCCTCATGAAAAATACTAACTCCTATTCTGAACTTTACTGCAACTTTCCTCAGAGGGAGGAGAATGAGCTGCATTCTCTTTTAAGATATATTTATAATCATCCATACCTGTGGATTCAGTACCCTGAATTTCTGATGTCTGGTTTAATTTATCAAAGATACAATATTTCTTGTCACCCTTTTCTATGAGGTGTATACACAATTTATTCTGATCGATGTCTTGATGGGAATCAGCGCCAGTTTTGCTCATCAGGTGTAACTGACTAGGAAGCTGCTCCTCTGTTCTGATGCATAAATGATCCTCTTCGGGCTCTTCCTTAATGTCTTGTACATGTGACTGAATATGATTATGAAGTTCCTCCTCTGTAGAAAACAGTTCATCACATGCTTCACACTTGTATGATAAATTTGAGTGACATTCCACCAGGTGGCGTCTCAGGTCAGGCATAACGTGAAAACATTTATTACACTTATAACAGGAATACTCCTTTGAAGCAATGATATGCTTGTCATGTGACCCCATGCCTGGTTGTGTACTATCACAAGCTAAGTGAGTTGGATCAGTTCCCAAGCTCTGTGCAGGTTCGTTCCTTGGAACAGTTTCCATGCTACATGCATGACTAAAATAGGACTCCTCTGACTGGAACCGCTTTCCACATGACTGACAAAGGAAACATGGTGACTGTGAAAGAACTGGTGCAATGATGCATCGGATATGTGCCTCTGCCCTATGTTTCCTCAACCTGTACCTGTTTAGGAATTGCTCTCCACAGATGGAACAACTGACCCCTCGACTTGATTTGCAAGAGCTGGAAGGTGTTCTTGTTTTCTGCTGCAATGAGACAGCTCCACTGTCAGAAGCTAGAACAGGTTGTACCATTCTACCCATTTTCCTATCTGAATTGTGAAGTCTCATATGCATACTGAGACTAAAGAAGCACAAAAATGACAGATTACAATTTTGACACATGTATTTCGGCAAACCAGTATGTGAAATTTGATGTACTTGTAATTGATATCTATGACAAAATGCTCTGTCACACATAAAGCATTTGAACCTAGGCTCAGAATGACAAGCAGCATGAATTTGCAATTGATGGTGACTGGGAAAAGATTTGGGACATGACAGACACTTTAAACGACCAAAACAGTTATGATAAGTCCTGTGAATGTCTTTCCCAAGAGCATGACTCAATGGTCCCCTCTTTGCAAGAGTAGTTGAATCTAGATTGGTACATTTCTCTGTGTCAAGTCCCTGTAATCCACATGAGTGACTACTTTCAATGGGTCTCTCAACGATTATTTTGGGTTCTTCTGGACTGTTATTCTTTTTCTTAGTCATTAAATGACTGGGTGACATTCTGCCTTTTCCAAACAAAGCTTTCATGCCTCTAACAAAGGATCTGGGAGAAGCTCTACCTTTCGGACTTTGTTGCAATTTTTCTGAACTCACAGATCGTACAGAATCTTGGTCTGATCGTACAGAATCTTGGTCTGATTTGATCACTAGCTTGTCACAAAGCATAGTTGCCTCCATCTTTCCTGCTAACAAGCTGCCATTTTTAAACAGACTACTTCCCCCACCTTCCTTTGTTTTGGCAGTTTTGGTAAACTTTTTGGATGAAAAACTCGTATTCTGTGGTGAACGAGGGTGGTCTTTCTTTGCATGTTTGTCAGTTTCCTTCTTTGTCTTACTTTTGATCCCCCTGATCTTGTCACGCAGATGAGATTTGACGTGTGAGGTGAGGGCACCACTAAATCCAAAGCTCTTGTCACAGATATTACAGCTGTAGGGCTTGTCTTCTGAATGTTGCCTCATATGGTAACTCAGGTTACTGAACTCCTTCATACAGATTTTGCATGTCCTGGATTGATGGGACTGCAAATGCACTTTAAGTTCATCACCTCGTCGCAGCCTCTTTCCACAAACTTCACATTCATATATACTCTTTTCAGCAGAAGATTCGCTGTCAAGTGTGCCCCTGCCTGTGTTAGAATACCTAGCAGCACTTGTATCTTCAGTTTTGTGCATCTTCATGTGAAGTTTAAGGGCAAAGCTGTGCTGAAACCCTTTGTCACAAACATCACACTCATACAGGAAGGGAGTCTTGTGTGATTTCACATGACGACGCAGAGTGCCATTGTCTGCAAATTTTTTCCCACAAATTCCACATTTGTATGGGATGAGGCCACTATGTGACCTGACATGGGCTGAGAGGTAGATATCTCTGGTATAGGTGCGACCACAAACAACACAACAATAGGGATAAGTCACCATGGATGCTGTAATCATTTCTTTCAGATCTGTGATCAGACCCTTGACAGCTTTGCGTAAAACTAAACTTTTGCCTTTATGTACAGCAGCTACAAAATCAGAGCTATCCTCATTCACTGCTGTGCCTTCCATATCTGTCTTCTGTTTATTGTTCAAAGACTTTATAGAATCAGTCAAAGAGTCTGGGTGATCACTCTTCAAATCTTCACACTTCCTCTTCAATCTTTGATGTGATGGTAGCTCAGACAGGCTTTGCTCCATATCTGAGCACGATTCAGTTTTCCCAGCTGTGACCCCTGTTTTAAGAGACATCAAAATCTCTGCATGTAAGAGGTCTTCCATAGAATGCTGCCTGAGATGTGATTTGCCCTCAGAGATCATGTTACTGACTTCAAAAGCAACAATGTTGTCTTCACCCCCGGAATGATATTGACTGGCTTGGGGTGTGAGGGATGGTGTGTGAGCCGGGCAGTTCTGATGGCTGGGGGTATTGGAGCGATTCATACTCAGGTCTAGGGCATACTCCTGTATATCATTCACATCACTGCCATCCTTTTCATTTTTCATGCTGAGGTCAAGGACATAGTGTTCAACATAAACAGCTGGACTTGGATCTCCCTCATTTGTCAGGTCAAGCACCTGTCCATCCTCTATTACTGTCTCCTCAACAACTGCAGGACTCTGCAAAAGAAAACATTTTTAGTTTCTAACTTCAGTTTAAATGCAGATTTTACGGAAAACCTAACAGAATTTTACAACCTGTCTCTCTAAAGACACTTAATCCATTATCCTATGCTTAATAAGTCATCTCTGTCCCAATTCTAAGATGAAGAAGAGTCCATAGAGGAGGCTAATGCTTATAAGCTGAAATGAATTTCCAGGAATTCAGGATAAGACCCTTTCTTCTTTTTAACTACTGAGTGCTAAAACCATCTTTATATTCTTCTGTGATTTTAAATTAACTTCTGTGGTTGACATACTGAACATCAAATTGGAACCATTTTCATAATGGACCAACAAGACATCATAATGCGTCTTCATGTGAAAACCAATTTTAACATGACTTTCCATTTGGAGGAGTAACAATAACAAGATTTTCAAGATGGCTGCCACGGTGGCCATATTGGATAGCAGAAGAGCAGCATTTCCATCTAGTACCAAACTACACATCATAAGAAGTCTTCTAGTGAAAGCAAAATGTCGATAATGACCATTCAATCTGGAGACCTAATCCTAACAAAATTTTAAAGATGGTCAATGTGGCAAGAATAATAACTGTGTCAGTGGCACCATCTAGGACCAATTAGACATCACAAGTTATTTCATAAAAATGTTGATTTAACCATCTATTCAGGAGAAGAACTGATATCATTATTGCTGTGGTGGTCATATTGGTCATGCAAGGAACACCATTTTCATTTAAGACCAACTATAATCATAAGAAATCTTCTAGTGACACCCCCACTGGCAAAATTACCTTTCATTCAGGAGTAGCAGTAACAATAATTTCCAGATACTGGACATCAGATGGGCACAGTTTTCATTTAAAACCAATCCAGACACCATGAGAATTCTTTTTTTTGCAAATCCCAGATTGATATGACCATCCATTATGAAGAAGAACTGATAAAAACAATTTCCAAGATGGCCACTGTATTAGCCATACTGGACATCAGATTGGCACCATTTTAAGACCAACTAGACATCATAAAAATTTTTTTTAGTGGAAACCCCAAGTCGATATTACCATCCATTCATCAGGAGTTGTGGTAACAAGATTTTGAACATGACCACTGTGACCAAGTAGTGTAGGAGGAATAATAACAATTAACTGGTGCTAATGGACATAGAGAGATAGGACAACGAATGACAGACAACAGAACATCCCAAAAACTCTCCTTGTCTGTAATGCTTAAAAGTAGGTTTCTGGGATCAACATTTGTTTGGGAAAAGTAGTACTCCACAAGGTGAATGCACTCCTCAAGTTTAATGATAGTAAATGCAACAATAATGAGAAATGCAGCTAAACTAAAGAAGTACACAACAAACAGTACATTATAACCTGCCCCATGCTTAATAGTCCTGTCAAGGTACTAGTAGGAGACTGGTTTCACTTAGTGATTACTGACCAATGAGCCTAAATGTCAGTGACCTTTAATCAATTTATGCAGTCAAGAACTAAATTTACTAAGTAGAAACTTTTTTCTTTATACCTACTATGGCCTTGACCTCTGAAACATAAACCATTAGGGTTTTTTCCCACCCTAAGTGCAAGCCAGTCTCTCAAGGAACTTATTACACTGGAGCAAGAGCTCTTGTGCATAATCCATTTTTCTTCAAGTCACAATTGCACTGATGGCCTCAGTCTCAAGTGCAAGCCCTCCACAAACTTTGGTGAAATTGCATCACTTAGAACAAAAGTCAACAAGAGTCCCTAGAAGGGACTGAAGATCTACTGACTGAAAAGAATTTCCAATAATTCAAGAAAAGACTATTACTTCCTTTTAACTGCAGAGTGTTGAAAACATCTTTGATATTTTCCAGCAATGACAAGATTTTCAAGTCAGCTGCTATGGTGGACATATTGGACGTCAACTTGGCACCAATTTTATTTAGGGCCAATAAGGTATCACACTGATGTGACCATTGATAAAACAATTCTGAAGACAGATGCTATGGTAGCCATATTCAATACCCAGTCATGTGGGTGCTGTCTGGTGAAAAGACAATGCCAACATGACCAGTCATGTGGGTGAAGTAGTGATAGCAAGACTGCCAAGAAAGCCATTGTGGCAGTCGTATTACAAATCAGATTGGCACCAGTTTCATTCAGTGATGCATCTAATATTTGGTAAACGTGAACATCCACTGAATCCAAAAAAAGGGAGGCCAACAGTGTTTGGGGTGGGTGGGGGCTCTCAGTATGGAGTAAACAAAAAACAAACCTTCAACAAACTCAAATAGACCAACAACATGTATAGTATGTGTACTAAATGAATATCATGAGTTCTTTATACTACAGTATAAGACTCAATGCATATCATGTGTTCTGTATACTACATTATAACACTCAATGCATATCATGTGTTCTGTATACTACAGTATAACACTCAATGCATATCATGTGTTCTGTATACTACAGTATAACACTCAATACATATCATGTGTTCTGTATACTACATTATAACACTCAATACATATCTCAATACATAACATCATGTGTTCTGTATACTACATTATAACACTCAATACATATCATGTGTTCTGTATACTACAGTATAACACTCAATGCATATCATGTGTTCTGTATACTACATTATAACACTCAATGCATATCATGTGTTCTGTATACTACATTATAACACTCAATACATATCATGTGTTCTGTATACTACAGTATAACACTCAATGCATATCATGTGTTCTGTATACTACATTATAACACTCAATGCATATCATGTGTTCTGTATACTACATTATAACACTCAATACATATCATGTGTTCTGTATACTACATTATAACACTCAATGCATATCATGTGTTCTGTAAACTACATTATAACACTCAATACATCAATACATATCATGTGTTCTGTATACTACAGTATAACACTCAATACATATCATGTGTTCTGTATACTACAGTATAACACTCAATACATATCATGTGTTCTGTATACTACAGTATAACACTCAATGCATAACATGTGTTCTGTATACTACAGAATAACACTCAATGCATAACATGTGTTCTGTATATTACATTATTATATGATCATTTTTTTTCTACATTAACTTTACATTGTCAGAATCATGCAATATTTTCCAATACTACACAGCTTCATACTACATGACACCTGTGTCTCTAAATAGTAACCTGCATGTGGAACAACTTTGAAAACATGTCATAGACACTTCTGGTTGATTAGATTTGTCTGTGAATGAACAAGTTGTTTCGTCCATTTGAAAGTAGAGATGATAAAGTTAATGATGTGGACGAGTTCAGTGAGTCACAAATGAAACTTTGAAACAAGCCAATTAATGAACATGATATTCGCAATGTCAACAACAAACTTGAGAGATGCAGTAATTGAAAATATCATTCTGATAATTTAAAGTTATTTAGGAGAAATAATTCATAACATTTCGCAAATAGACTGGTTCAGACTATGATCAGTGCCTCTATAGGGTCTATAAAAATAACACAGAAAAGCATATTGAGGCCATGGGCTATTGCATATCTATCAGAGATGTATCATTTTACAAGTCAGTCAATACACTATATTTGAGAAAAAAAGTGCAACTAAAGGTAAGCAACTAAGAGCATCATAGTCCATAAACCAGAACAACAAAACAGTATAATTTCCGCTGGCTAAACAGACTGTCACACAACAGCCGCTTTAAAATTTGCCCCGTTTAACTATTTTAATACAATGTTAGGCTAGTGATAGAAGATATACACAGTATGATACAGGTCATATCTGGGGTCCCTCTGACAGCAAGCATGCAAGTGACAGGGCATAAACATCTTTTAGGTGGTGATAAGAATGGTAATGTGTTAGTGGTCATGAAAAAGGAGCCAGCCTACTCTGAAACAATCATTTATTGCAATGCTTCTACTGATATTTGTAGATAACAGATTTGAGGCATGACTGATACGTGGTCAATGCTGACAGATAAGATAGCAAGCAAGAGTACGGGTGATGGTGGAGGGACATAATACCTGAATATTTCCTCTAGAAATCCCTAATACTTGTTCTTCTAGAACCTCAATTTCCCGCTGTAGCATGGACTTGGAATCCTCACTCTCTGTGGCAGCTTGTGAGACAGAGGCTTGTACATGGGCGCTGGCCTGTGTTAGTACCAGCATGTCTTGGTGTAGAAGCAAAAAGTGCTGGAAGAGTTCTAATTTTGTCGGGAAACACTTTTCACACCACTGGCACAAATACACATCTGAAAGAGATGCATTCAATTTTCAGTCTTTAAAAAAACATTCAGTATCAAAAGATTGCCTATTAGAATTATTAAATACCTTAGCATCATGGGAAATAATCAACTAAATGTGTGGAAAATCAACATCTCTTAATGGACTTAAACCATACTGATCTTAAATTAAATGTAATACTAATTCAATGCAACTTATATACTCATGGCACCCAAAATTTTTGTGAGAAGTCAATAAGGCTGAGAAACATAATGAATATACAAGCACATGCAGTGGGACAGACATTATGCCAATAGATATTTCTAATATGAATTCATTCTCACCTAACAACAGCAAAAAAATCCTTGCTGGAAATACTCAAACTTCTATGTTCCCAAATCACAACCTTGGTGATTACACACACCCTCAAAAATATCAAATAATATTGGAACTATGCCAATTAAAAAGTCCTAAACAAATTCAATGCAGTCAGTGCTCTAATCATAGCCATTTGTATTCAGACAGTTTGAAAGATGGATATATGTTTCTGCATGCAGACATTTGGAAAGATGGAGTCAGGGGTGAAGCTGCCACTGCAACACAATATGGCACCATATAAAGCCGGGTTACTGAATAATGATTTAATTTTTACTGCAATATTACAGCTACATTAAAATCTTTGCACTAACAAAGAGAACGCTCAAACAACAAATTTAATCAACATTTCATATTTCCTTTTCAGTCTTAAAACCTTGCAAACTTGTACATTTGAAAACTGTTAATATTCTTGATCCTAAAGAAAGATGACTTGCTCACAAAATCAGGAAAAAAATAGTCTGTACTGTTGGCTCCCTAGCCAGAGAGGTGTTAGGGGTAATGAAACGGCAGATAAAGCAGCGACAATACTGCCCTAACATCATGCATTTTTAGATGGAAGATTCAATTTATTGACTTTAAATATTCAACAAAATGACATCTTCAATATACCTGTCAAAGTATGTGGAATGAAAACCCCACAAAAAAGCTTTGTAACATCAAACCCATCACTGGGGTGTGGTATCCCTCATACAGAACAAATTACAGAGATGAAGTGATATTATACTCATCGTATCGACAACACACATATCTGGACAACAGTGCATATTATGCCAGTGTCACCCAGACCCAACATCTAACTGGTAGGCACGTATGTTGCTTTACGGGGTCATGGAACTATAAACAAATGAAACACCTTTTTATAAACCATAACAAAGTTAATCTAAAACATTAACAATGATGTCAATCTAAAATGAATGTACACATAGATGCCAAAGTGTAGGGCCATTGTAACAGGCATGTGATGCTGTGAGGGGCAAACTTTTACAGAGTTTGTCATATTATATTTTGGTGGGGTGAGTTAAAGGTGACACTCACCGAGGGTGCTGTCTCCTCAAGCACAAATGTGCCCTGCCAAAGTGACTTGTATAATGAACTTCACTGCTGTTGGCAGAATCAACAAAAAAGTTACATCTCTGTCTCGCTTATCCAAAAGCAGTTTCATAACACAGCACAGCTCATGCAAGACTTCACTTGATCTTTAAGTCAATTAGAACTGGTTTTCATAGGTCCTGTAAGTACAGCTACATATTTCTGTAACAGTCTTTTAGTCAAAAGCTCATGTCAACAAGATCAGTGTGTGTGTGTGTGTGTGATTTGGATTTTTAACATAGCTTTAAAAACATTTCAGTCATATCGCTACGATGTCTGCAGTGTGACAGTTTATAGTGATATCTAGCACTGGGGCATCATGCCAAAGTAGCATGATGTCCCACCCAGTCACATTATCCTGACATCAGGTTGACCAGTCCTGACACTAACCCTCTTATTGTTGATCGCCTAATGCGGCAGCTGTTAGTACCATTTTTATAATTCTTTGGCATGACTCGGCTGGGGTTCGAACTCGCTACTTCACGCATCCGTGGCGTACACTCTAATCACTAGGCCACCCGAGCAGTCTGAACAAGATCATTTGTTCAGGAAAAGCAGTAATAGAAGGATTTTCCAAATGGCCATCAAAGTTCCAGTTTGCCATCTGATGGAAAGGGCAGTGTACAATAAGCTGAAGGAATCCATTGGGCTTTTGATGGAATGGGGCAGAGTACAATCAACTGACTGAAATCGATCTGGCATTTGATGGAAAGGGGCAGGTACAATAAGCTGACTGGAATACATCTGGCATCTGAGGGAAAGGGGCAAGGCACAACAAGCTGACTGGAATCCATTTGGCATTTGATGGAAATGGGCAAGGCACAATAAGCTGACTGGAATCCATTTGGCATTTGATGGAAAGGGGCAAGGCACAATAAGCTGACTGGAATCCATTTGGCATTTGATGGAAAGGAGCAGGCACAATAAGCTGACTGGAATCCATTTGGCATTTGATGGAAATGGGCAAGGCACAATAAGCTGACTGGAATCCATTTGGCATTTGATGGAAAGGGGCAAGGCACAATAAGCTGACTGGAATCCATTTGGCATTTGATGGAAAGGGGCAGGCACAATAAGCTGACTGGAATCCATTTGGCATTTGATGGAAAGGGGCCGGGCACAACAAGCTGACTGGAATCCATTTTGCATTTGACAGAAAGGGGCAGGGCACAATAAGCTCACTGGAATCCATTTGGCATTAAAATGTGCCAAGTGACAATCATGGTATGTTTGCTAAATTAGGTTCTAGTTTTTATGTGAAATCTATTAAATTAGCAATTTTTAAATTTTACAACTTGAAGAAAAAGTGCTCACAAGCGGTACTAGTGGAGTCAGCAGGTTGGTTAGGTTCGCGTTTACGTAGCTCCAGTTGAATGCCAAGTTGGGCCAACTGGTTCAGATCAGTGCTTGAACTGGAGCTTGAGCTAGAGCTCCCATTTGATGCCGACTCTTCTCCAGCTTCTGTCTCCACCTTAACTCCATCTGAAAAAAAAAAAGTAAATATAAATGCATATAAAAGGACACTGATCTTTTCATTTCCCCTAAAATATTTCAATAATCTCCTATTATCAACATTAATATTTCATACTGAATTTGTAATAATACATACAATGAAGTTCATTAATAGCACAGACCGCAAGAAACAAAGTATAGTGTGACCCCGCTATAACACAGTAGCTGGGAGCCATAAAACCCAAGCGTGTTATAAACTGAACCTTGTTGTAAGCAACCAGGTCAGTTAGCCGAAGAAAATGATGCATGTAAACCAAAAAATTTGCAGGTTGGGGGTGGGGGGTGGGTTCAGGTAATAAACATTGGCACAGTTACCATCTTAAATCGATGCATATTAAATGAGAAATATACCTGTAGTGAAAACAGAGAAGGCATATATAATATTTTACTTTATTCAGAGAACCACACATTGGTACATATACATGTATACTGTTTATATACACATGTCTAATGTATAGCATGAATAGAGTATCAACACCATGTACTCACCCACGAATCTCATCACATACATTGAATCCACAATACAAGTAATTCCGTCGAAAATATGCACCACACATATTTAAAATATTCAATAATTTTGTCAGAGGTCATATAGGTCTGAATTCAGTGGAAAAAAACCCAGCATAACCACGTAATGAATGATGAAGCACATGTACGTCCCAAGTCGGTTAAAGTTAGTTTGCATTTTAAGCCGCCATTGGTAGCATTCGTAAGCATAATCTTTTTTCCTGCAAAAAGGAAACTTTCATAGCACAGTAAATGTGTTCCAGTCACATTGAAAAATGAAACAATCCATCAGATTCCATTGCTTTTATTTAAGTTTAGTACTGACTTCCTTTGAAGAAAGTTCTTTGCTTTTATTGAAGATTGTAGTCGGCTTTCTTTGATGAAAGGTGCATGCGTTATTGAAGTCACCGCTAAAGGACATCTTTGGAGAACCAAATAAATGCCCATAATTGTGGCAGCAAGATCAAATAATTGTATTGCAAGATTGAGACTGATTTTTTTCCCAGTTGTTTAGTACGTTTTCATAACAATCTGTGCTTTAAAGGTAATCTGTTTTCTTTGAAATTTCAGCAATATCTGGGTACATTTTTGAAAAAGGAATTGGACATCATTTGGTTGATTGTAGTTACTGTTCCTCTATTGAATAGACCAACAAGTAAGATCTTGTTATAGTTGGGGGGGGGGATGGGGGGTGTTGTTTTTTTTACATCTGTGGTAGCAGAATGATGCTGCCTTCCATGCATGCATCAGAAATTTAAAAAAGGGTCAACGGACAATAGAGACGCAGGTGTTCTGGTCTGATGACAGGGATTACTACAGAAAATGTGAGTGTTCTGAAGCATTTAATTCTGAGTGAAAAGAAGAGGAATTTTACTTACCATCAACATACAAATGTCCGTCTTTGTAAATATATTAATTACTAGCAAGCGACTGAAAATCTGACGAAAGATAGATTATGAAATAATGCCTTGTCCAGTTATCTCAGCTACCAGAAATGTCACAAAAAAAGCGGATATCTCACAACATACAGTACTCATGCTAGATGTCAACATAAGCAGATTATGATATAACAATGCACTGTTAAGATGGTTTGTCAATATGGACAAAGAATTTGTTAATGTAACAATAGATAAATTTCAGTGTATTTTATATCAAGTTTGCGGCTTCCTTTCATGGGGCCTTTGAATTTCTCCACTCCAAACCAATGGTTGTATATACAAGTTTAAACAGCCAACAATGTCGCCAATAAAAATAAATTGCCAGATGGTATATTTTGCTGCCAATAAGGAAAACAAATTGCAATTTGCAACATTTGCAAAGCCCTGTGGGATCCCTGAATAAACTTTTTACACCTTATTTTTCATACTTTTAAGAAGAAAAAACTTTATTTTCATGTTCGAGAAAAATGCATATAAAATTTCAGGAGCCACACCACGTTCATCTTGTATTATTCATACACAATCTCTTCCCCAAAATGATAATAAACTTTTTACATTGTTTCATACTTTTAAGAAAGAAATTATTTTGTGTATGAGAAAAACACATGTATATGAAATTTCGGGAGCCACACCATGACCATGTTATATCCGAATTCGTGTTATAATGGAGCATGCTGTAGCAGAGTCACACTGTATATTTGGTTATTTTTTGTTGTTGTTATTATTGTTTAATATAATGTAGATGAAAATATATCTTAGCAAACTATACTAGATACAAGAAGCTGAACAAATAGGGCTTATATTCTTGTAACAATTATTGATTCATGAGATGTTCAAACTTGTATACATAATTATTTATCGTTAGTATTTTCAATAGAAAGTACTGGTCACTGTGACCTAGTGTGAGGTCAAAGCATTATATTCACTAAAATACATCACCTCAAAAGTTTCTTGACTGGGGGATAAACAATAATGGAGATTAACTCCATAAAGAAATCTAACAATATACAACAGCATTATTACTACAGTTTTCAGAGTCTGTGTAGCATAGTCTGCCATACTTATTGCTTCTCTCCCAAATATCATTTCACATAAGATACAACAATACCAATGTTTGCCTTTAAGAGTTTTTATTAAAACTTGGTGAATACTGTGACCTTACTTTTTTTTCCATGCTATACCCCTTCCCTGAATTTCATGTTTCCCACAAGGGTTCAAATGAAAGACACAATGTAAACTGATCTTCTGCGAAGGCAACTAGTGATGTCATCATGGGCCTAAAGTTGCATTGTGTATCACCCACTACTTGCAACATTGTCATTAGAATATAACGATGTTTATAGCAGCAAAGTGAAAGGGACTTGAGATTCATGTGTCCTTTAAATGCTGGGCCACATCAAGTACTGCTGTAATATTTATTTGGTGTTGTTGATGGAACATATGAGAATATTACTATGTGTTACACAAAGACAGACATCACATTGCTTGCACATTATGGGCACCTCGTGCTGCATCTTTTCTTTTTTTTTTAAAACTTCATCATCATCTGTTTCATACATTTTGCTCGGTAGATGTTAGTTTCAGTCGCAATTCTTTCATTTAATACCAGGGGAAAATGTTTAAATAAGAAATCAATAAAAAATTTTCCTCTCATCAAAAACAAAAAGCAGGACTAACGCTTTCAATGAATTTGATGACCTGCACGGCACATGGTTCTTATCCATGATGCACTGTCTTCATCATCTGATTCGGTCTCGATTTCTGACACAACAGACAAAGATGATAATTCAAAGTCACTGCTAACACTTTCCTAAATCAATAACATCAATCTCAAACGTGTTTCAAAGCATTATTTCAAACAAACTCAATTTACTGAAGGTCAAGTATGCATCATTTATAACTATACCAGACCTGCCACATTGAGCATAATGAAAATCAGGATGCCAAAGGAAAAAATCATGACTTGGGGGGAAAAAAGATCAGGATCAGTGTTTGTGACCATATATTTTCAAAAACTTTACAAAAGAAATAACATCTCCAGTGTCTTAGGCTGTTTACTTATGGTGAAAAATGTGTGCTACAGTCACACCCTTAAAATCAACATGTATCTCAATATACACGTAAGCTCCATGTGATGTAGTGGACATGCAGTATTACATAATCATATTTCTGCAACTTTCTAATGCGGGAAATAAAATGTAACCCATCCATTATAAGCCACAACATGAACAACCACGGTGACCACTACACTAGTTCAGTGATGGGCAACAATGTGGACTGATGAACTTCCACCACATTGATTTTTCAGATCTGCAATGTGAGTACTGTATGTACAACCTGAGCACCTAATTTTCTCAGGTCACTGCCTAGTAGCTGTAATATATGTACAACCAGATCACCTCATGTTCCCAATAGCAGTTTCCTGCCCACCTCATGTTCCCAACAGCAGTTTCCTGCCCAGTGTACAACCTGATCACCTCATGTTCCCAACAGCAGTTTCCTGCCCAGTGTACAACCTGATCACCTTATGTTCCCAACAGCAGTTTCCTGCCCAGTGTACAACCTGATCACCTCATGTTCCCAACAGCAGTTTCCTGCCCACCTCATGTTCCCAATAGCAGTTTCCTGCCCAGTGTACAACCTGATCACCTCATGTTCCCAATAGCAGTTTCCTGCCCAGTGTACAACCTGATCACCTCATGTTCCCAACAGCAGTTTCCTGCCCAGTGTACAACCTGATCACCTCATGTTCCCAACAGCAGTTTCCTGCCCAGTGTACAACCTGATCACCTCATGTTCCCAACAGCAGTTTCCTGCCCAGTGTACAACCTGATCACCTCATGTTCCCAATAGCAGTTTCCTGCCCAGTGTACAACCTGATCACCTCATGTTCCCAACAGCAGTTTCCTGCCCAGTGTACAACCTGATCACCTCATGTTCCCAACAGCAGTTTCCTGCCCAGTGTACAACCTGATCACCTCATGTTCCCAACAGCAGTTTCCTGCCCAGTGTACAACCTGATCACCTCATGTTCCCAACAGCAGTTTCCTGCCCACCTCATGTTCCCAACAGCAGTTGCCTGCCCAGTGTACAACCCGAAGCACCTCATGTTTAAAAAGCATAAGCATCCACCTAGTAGCACACAGTGTACAATCTGAGCATCTCATATCCCCAATCCCCAGTAGTGCATATCCACATCCTGAGCACCTCATGTGTTTGATCACAGGTCCCTGCCTTATAGTATGTATGCACAATCTGAGCGCCATATGTTCACAATGATAAGTTTCTGTCCAGTAGTACTTATTCACAACCTGAGCACAAGTCATTGCCTAGTAGTAGATACACACAACCTGATCACCTCATCTTCACAATTAAAGTCCCTGACTAGCAGTATATATGCACAACCTGAATGCCATATATTCCCAATCACAGGTCCTTTTCCTACTGTACATACACGCAACCTGAGTACCTCAAGTTTCTGATCACAGGTTTCTACCTAGTAGCACATATATACAACATCACACATTCCTGATCACAACCTGAGAACATGCAAAGTAGCACATTTGTATAGAACTTCACATTCACAATCACAGATCCATGAACAGTCAGAGGTCCTTGTCTAGTAGCACAGCATTTAGATACAACCTGAGTATCACATGTTCCAAATCACAGGTCCTTGCCCAGAATCACATTATGCACAACTGATGCACCTCATGCTCCCACATACAATTCTCTACTGTGCAGCACAAATGTGGAACCTGCACACTTCACCTTTATAAGTACAGGTCCCTGCCCAGTACCACCCATGAACAACCTGAGCACCTCATGTTCCCATTAGCACGTCCCTTTCTAGTTGCACACATATATATAACCTCACCACCATATATTCCAAATGGTATATACAATCATTTACAAGTAATAAAGCTAAAAACAATAGCAACCTTCACAGGCAGTTCCTGAAGCTTCAACAGAAGTAGCCACTGGATTTTTGTGACCAAGTATCTTTCGCAGTACATCAGTCTGATAGGTTTGACTCAAGGATTCTCCCCCTGTTGGGACTGGCATTTTCTTCCCTTCAGCATTGGTGAAGACTGTACCCCCTCCCTGCTGCAGGGTGTTTATCACAGTATAATGACTGCTATAAATGGTTTTCAGCTCCTCCAAGCGTGGCAAAAGATCCGGGAGTTTATGGGGCTCTTTCTGACTTCTAGCTGAGGGCCCTTGATTACTGTTAGTAGTATCTGCATAAAAGTACACAATGATTACAAAGGAATTGAAGCTGCAAAAGCAAACGAGTGCAGTAATTAATAGCTTTCCCTTGAAAATACTGGTGTTATATATACCTATGGGAAACAAATTTTTGGCCTAAAATGTGTTTCTTCCATAATACTTACCCAATCGTAATACCTTAGGAGTTTGACCACTACCTCACAAACCAGCCCGCCCAAGTTGACTCTAGCTATAAAAAAGCCTGATGTTATATGAACACATAAGTGGGAGTCAGACTTTGATTGATCTCCTCTTAGTTACAGGGACTGGTGCCAAAACCCATCCAAACTTCAGCTACTACTGGGGCAGAATATATGCTATGCCTGGTGTATGTAACTGCAGGGAGTTTGGGAGGGTGTATCCATACTATGACTGGGTAAATATTATTTTAGAAACACATTTTACCCCAAACACTGGTTCCTTCAAATACATTACATTATCGTCATATATTACGATAATAGGTAAGAAGTGGAGTAAGTTACATCCCCTTACTTCTTGATAAGGCCCATCTCTGACATGCCAAGGTACATGAGGCAGCATCCAGCTTGAGAGAAATACACAGGTTAGAGTAGTGACTCCATATGGCACTGATGCTATAGGTCCCACCAGGTCAAACTGAGCTCTTTTGGAAATAACATTCACGATACAAAAGCCTGTGAAAGTTATCTCTGCACTTCAACCAACAGCTTGTATAATATCTGTTAAAGAACACTTGCACTTGAATGCTACATATATGTTGACTGCCTAACCTCATGAACCAACATGCTCAATAACTTCAACTGACATGTTAATCTTCTATATGCCAAGTCAATAATCTATCATATCCAAGCAGAGTCATTTCCATCTTTCAAAAGTATCAATGAGCGATATCTCTCACTTTCCAGCAGCTCAGTTTATTTCAAGTACCAAATCAAGGTCCTCACTGGGTCGTGTAGATGACCGTGAGGTGAAAGGTCTAACTACAAATGAGGTTTAACCATGAATGACTGCCTACACACGAGTCTACTTTTGGTAATGAAAGTAGGGGCTATCATAACTGAATTCAAGCTAGTCTAATGAATTGTAGACAGTTCAGATTGACCAACAAGGCATGTATTTAAATGATTTTGCTTGCTGTAACTAGAATAACTAGGAAACAGATCTTATAAAAGCCATGAGCCAATGATGCTCTAGACGGTGGCCTAAACTGGGCTTATATAACTATGTCAGAACCCAAATTCCAGTTTGGAGCACAAAACGATGGCCTGCACTTATGATGTGTTAGAGTCAGAAAGTAAAAAAGGCCTATTATTCTATCCTATATACTCACTTCTATGATGATTCCAAAAACATGTCTGAGATTGCAAAATGGTATAACTTTTATAGTGCTGAGTTTTTATTTCTTTACCACATATAATGTAAATGACTGGGACAAGGATACTTTTAGTGGAGTCATGTGGCCCTGCTTGCGCATCTGTTAGAAAATCTTCAATGTCTCCTCAAGAGTGGTTGGCCTTCTTGTAGAAGAGATTCAGTCATATAACATGTTCTGAAAAATGTTTGTCCCATTAGGGTTTGTTCGATATGATTCAAATGTACAGGTTCAAATAGATCTGGGTTCAAATGAAAGACTTGCAACTGTTCCATTTCAGTAAGGGATGTAAGACCCCAAATTTCCTTCGGATTTCCAGTGCCAGATTTAAAAGGTTGTTTATCCATCATTTTTCCCACTTTAGATAAGCAATCTGGATAAGGCAACACTCTCATTCCCTTCCCTTTTGCAGGATCTTTGGGATCAGAGGTGCTGGAAAATATGCATACTCCTCCATACCATTACAATCCGAGGGAAGAGTTTTGAATACCCAGGCCTTCATAGTTGGGACTGGAGAGACAAAGGTTGGAAGGTTTACATTCCACCTTGACACAAACAGAACCATTAGTGGTCAATCCAAGAGGTACAGATTTGACTCAATAGAGAGATGAATCAACCATTTGGTTTGGATTAGCTGATGCTGGCAAGACAAGTCCAATATTAAATCAAGCCTTCTGGGTTTGTAATAGACTTGAATGTGGATCTGTCAGACAGCACTTGCAAAAGTCCCAAACTAAAAGGCAGAGGTCTGTGAATTTAGTCCCCTCCCTTGCCTTCTGAGATAATTTACCACAATGAAATTGTCAGACAGAATGAGTAAGCCCTTTCCATGTAGCATATCAAGCCACCAATGACATGAATCCAATGTGACCTTCGCACTAAGGAGGCCACAACCCACTAGTTTCCTGAACCAACTGCAGGAGGTGGGTTCCCCAGCCCTCTGTGATATCATCCATACAAATCAAGATTCCTGGAGGCCTGATCTGTAAGGGAACACCCACCATGAGCCAAGTGAGCTTCTCTCATTCGCTGAGATGGGTCCTCATATAAGCAGAGACTAGAACCGTTTGCTTCATTTCGGTCACCACTGGGACAATGGGATCGTTCACAATGATATCATTAACAGGCAACCCAAGTTTATGCGATCTGCTGCCACACTGAGGAGCCCCAGTAGTCAGAGGAATTCTCTAACTGAATGCAATTCTTTGCTTACACTGAAGACAATGTTGAGATGATCTTCAACACCCAAAGTAAACGAGACAGACCCCATTCACATGCATTCTGAACTACATCATCATGTGGGCTAAATTTTGAGATGGGACTTTGGACTTGTTCTTGATGACAAGATATCAAAGGCAGCAAAGAACTGAAACAAGGAAATTCATGACTTGGCTTAAAATGTAATTCACTTTTTGAAGATATTGTTGCTGTATGTCATTGACATCAAGATGGTCCTGAAGTGAGACACTATTCTGTTTGTAATTCTTGTAAAGACACAGGGACTAAAGCTGAGCCCAAAAGATAGTGCTCTGAACTGGAATTCTGTATCCCTGAAAGTGAACCATATGAACTTCCTGTAGGATTTGTGCATTGGAAAAGGGAGGTACACATCTTGCAGATCTAGATGACAGCAACGTCTCCCACCTAAACACCATTTAGAACCAGTCTTGACATCTCTGTTCTGAACCATGGTACCTACATGTAGAAGCTGAAGGAGCTCAAATCTATGAAAGTCTTATATTGGCATTTGGCACTAGCAACAGTCTTGAATAAAAATTGGACAACAATCTGTTTCATACAATCTTGCCTATTCCAACAACACAGTGTTGGCCTGAAATGAATTTTTGGGATGGATGAAATAGTGGGAGAAGGGTGCTGAACATGACCTAGAGTCCTTATGAGATGACTTGCGGGATAAATGGGTCATCAGGGCAGAGTCTTTCCCATCCTATAGCAAAGTGACTTCACCCGACCAGGATAACTTACATGGATGGCATGAATATCTTGCCATTTCTTTCTGGACAGATGTTCTCTGTTTCTTGTTACTGGCCCTTTAGAACCTTCCTGTGTCTGAATGAGTACAGGGCCTGACTATTTCCCATCGGGTGTGCCCTAGTTTTTTTTCTCCCCTGTTTCTCTGCTCCCTGTTCTGGAAAGATCACTTAGGTCTCTCATGCCAGGCCTGTGCAAGATCTGTCTCCTTGGAGTCCAGCTTACATCCTCTACCTGACCATTGATAAGCAAGTTCGACAACAATGGCTGCAGTCTGAGTGTGGCCTTGTGATGCTCTCTGAGGTCTTGTAATTGCCTCTCTAAACAATACAACATGTCCACTTCTCAAACAGACTGAGGTAACTGCTTGAATCTGGGTTGCACTATCTTCTACAAGAAATCAACAGATGCTTGGACTTTATGCCCCTCTGTTGATGGAGCAAGAGATGGCCAAAGTTCAAATGGTAGTTGGCAATAAGCTTCCTCAATTCATGCACTGACGCCTTAGTCTTCCCTAGTCATCACCAGGTCAAGTAAAGATGACTGAGCTTTGCAGTATGATTCATCGCATAGCAAAGAATGGCAGCGATGCAGAGGTCTCCTGTGATAAATGGAACAAAGTTGATGAAGCTTGCCAAGGCTGACTGCAAACCATACGCCTTTTTTATCAATTATACACCATATGAAGTTTTTAAGTGAAAACTTCATGTCAATGAAATCATCCAGTCAGCAAGAGTTGCATTTACTAACTTTTAAAGATGTCTGCCATGAATATACTGCAAACTCCAAAAAATGCACAACTCTCCCTATTTGACACCTGGGCAGTTGACCAATCATGCCTGCCCCTTACAACAACCCTGGCAAGCAGTACCATTTTCATTTATTACCAATCAGACATCATAGTAAGTCTCCTGGTGAAAACCCCGCAGCAAAATTACTCTTTGATCAGGAGTAGTGACAAGATTTTGAAGACAGTCACTACGGCAGCCATAATGGACATCAGATCTTCATTATTTTTATTTATAACCAACCAGAGACCGTAAGAAGTCTTTGGGTGAAAACTGCATGCTGATATGAACATTCATTCTGAAGAAATAGAAATAACAAGATTTTTCATACTGGATTCCATATCAGCACCATTTTCATTTAGGATCAAGTAGATGTAATAAGAAGTATCCTCGTACAACATAAAATCATGACTCGAAGCAAAATTTTCCATCTTATTTTATTTTTAAGAAAAATCTCTCCTATTCAAAGACTTTCAATGACATACGTGAAAAACCAATGACCTTCATCTCTCAATGACTTTCAGTGACCTTTAAAAACTGTGTAAGTCAGTTAATTAGTCCCATATTATAAAGCAATTATCACGGTACAATCATTTGCATCAACTGCACTGCATGTCTTAGAAGCTGGTAGGAGTTAGCCACATGTCTTCACACAATGAGTACACAAGAAATCTGTTCCAATGATTGTTCCAAATCTGCTCAAACAAGAAGGGCAATGGTATCTTTATCACATGCATTAAAGCAGAGCAAAATCAGGTGCTTCAAATTGAAAATTTGCTCCACTTCACCCAATCATATGAGCCCTGGCATGATTCCTATAACCTGTGGTCTATTTCTGACAAAAAAAATTGGTCTAGTCCCATAGAGTGAACATAAGTGGCACATTATACACCTGCCCAGTGTTTAACAGTCCTACATGTAAGGATCAGTAGAGCATGGCTGAATCAGGTAACAATGACCTGGACTTTTGGCAAAGATATGCGGTCATGAACTAAAGTTACTGAGTAGAAACCAATATTTTCTAATTACGCTCACCATGATCATGTCATCTGATATTTTTATTGCCCTAAATGCATCCACAAAGTTTGGTCTGTGTACGTAGTCCACAACTAAAGTTATTAAGCGAAAAAATTCTTTCATATATACTCACTTTGAAATTTTACCTTTACCTCCAAAATCAATAGGATTCTTTCTTACCCAATGTGTAAGTTATCTATGAACACTTGTGAAGCCACATGGTCAAGAACTGAAACTGTTGTGTAGAAACTAACTTTCTTCTTTCAGTCACAGTGACCTTGGCATATGACCTTTTGATCCTAAAATCAATAGGCCTCTTCCTTAACAATGTGCAATATGTCCACCAAGTTCGGTACAAGTAGATGATATAGAACAGGGGTCGGTAATCTATGGCACATGTGCCACAAGGTGGCACGTCAAGAGGTTTTGTGTGGCACGCAAAAGGCAGACAAAAATCTCGATTTTAATAATGTCACTCTCTTCTGGTGGCACTCACTTATTCATTTTGTAATTAATCCAGAAAAAAGTGGCACACTATGTAAAATAGGCTGCTGACCCCTGATCTAGAATTAATGTTATTGTGCAGAAACCATTTGTCTTCTTCTAGTCAGTGACCTGCGCTTGGGACCATAAAACTGACATGTTCTTCCTTACCACAAGTGCCATGAAGTGCCACCTGCCATGAAGTTTGCTACTGCAAATGGTATAAAGTACTTACGTTATTGTATGGAAACCATTTTTCTTCTTTCAATCACAGTTTTTCAGTCAGTTGACCCTGACCTTTGACTTTCTGACCCCAAAACTGATAGGGTTCTTTCTCACTTCAAGTATAAACCATCCACAAAGTCTGGTAATTGTAGATAATGAATAACACAAATTGTACACATGAGCCGTACTGTATAATGCAAAAACAGATTTTTAACAGATGGTCATACAACATAACACATTGCATTATGGGGGATGTATAAAAACAAAGCTTACTTTCAGCATAGCTGTGGTCATTATGATCTCCCCCAAGACTGGTTTTTGTAGCAATCTGACTATTGGCAGCATTCTGTGCACCCTCATCCACATAATCTTCTTCCTGAAAACAATACAAAGGAACTGAATAATTACAAAACTGTTTAGACCAACAATCCTCCAGACACATTTTGTACCATCAGTTATATTAATTTGTGACTATACAGTGATCAATGTTTCATTGATGTATTGTGGTCTTTTCAAGACAAGCAGCACAAGCTAAAGCTTTGATGCACTAAACATAGTAATCAAAAGCAACAGTGTCTGGAAATTTGAATCAGCATCATGAATTTCACAACTTATAATAAGAAGTCCTATATTTTGTTACATTTTCTTTACAAAATAAATTTTCAGTACACTGTAAATAACACAATAACACTCTTTGATAAATTTCAACCAGTGAAAATGTCACTAATGCCTGCTGCTGTCACTAATGCCTACTGCTGGCAACACTTGCAGAAATAAATTACAAAAAATAAGTTTTGTCACGTGAATTTTTTTGTTTCAGTCATATATTTTAATTCAGTTTCAGTGTGACCATCATAAATGCAATATACCCTCATGTATTCAAATGTTAAAAATGTCCATCTACTATCAAATTTCTGTGAAAACCTCATTAACTGCAGACTGTGTTTTTGATCTCCAATCTGCAGACATATTTGTTGTATTGTTACAATTGATTAAAAGCAGACCTGCTTTGTATTATCATGTTAATTATGTCTTTTGTATCAAATTATATAATGGGATTGGAATTTGTAAAAAAAAATGCCTTAAAAAATTCTACCTGTGTAAGAGCTAGTGGTCACAGTGTTTCAGGTCAACTCCTTTCAATTGACCACTTGAATATTGTTATAATTATTGTGAAGTTATAATTACACTACATACCTTAAATTATCCAGCCATTCACAAATGTGATCAAAGATTGCAAGGCAACCCAGGCAAAAGGAGTACAGAGTGAATCAAAAACTTTGTTTGATAGATATGGCTCATTATGGAGAAGTGAGTTCCGAAGACTGTAGTGAACTTAAAATTCCTGAATTGGCACAAAGACATTCGCTCAAGGATGAGCAGAAGCTTACTTGCAACGAAATTACGGTATAAATATTTCACTACTTTCAATGTTGACAGTTTTCTTCATGAAACAAATGTCTCTACTTTCTGAAGGAAGCTTGTTTTGCTGTGCAAAAAGCAGTGATGTAATACACAATGTCTTATTGGTATACAACAAAGTGTATGTGACATGTTGAAACCTACTGGAGACATGTTTTTCACAATTTTTTCAGAGATTGGTTATCTTGAAAATAATGGAAATTTTACAGAAAAGTGAACAATCAGAAAAAGCTGTTTCTTGACAATCATTCCCAACACAAATATAAAATAAATATTCAGCCATTAAGTGTAGGGGTGAAATGATACACCTGTGGTGTGTATCGATACAATTTACAATACACAGCCTACGATAAATTACTGATACACATATTAACTTGATGGTCTTTCCATCTTTCATTGGTATACCCTTTCATGTGATTTACTGCTTTTATTTCCAGTATGAAAATTACAGAAAAACATATACTTAGTATTATCTGTAACAAAACAAAAATACTTTCAAACAGACTACCTGTTAGTTGTGATTTGTATTCAACATTTCAGGCCACATAAGGCTGCTCCATCTGATCAGATGCAGGGCTCACTTTAGCCACTAGACTGAGTTATTTTGATCAAAATACAGTGTGACCCCACTATAGCACACTCCGTTATAACACGAATTCGGATATAACACGGTCGTGGTGTGGCTCCCGAAATTTCATATACATGTATTTTTCTCAGACACGAAAAAAAAAAATCTTTCTTAAAAATACGAAAAAAGCAAAAAAGTTTATTATCATTTTAGGGAAGAGATCACATATGAATAATACAAGATGAACGTTGTGTGGCTCCTGAAATTTTATATGCATTTTTCTCATACCCGAAAAAATAGTGTTTTCTTCTTAAAAGTACGAAAAATAATGTGTAAAAATTTATTCAGGAATTGCGCAGGACTTCGCCAATGTTGCAAATTGCGATTTTTTTTTTCCTTATTGGCAGCAAAATATACCATCTGGCGATTTATTTTTATTGGCGACATTGTTGGCTGTTTAAACTTGTATATACAACCATTGGTTTGGAGTGGAGAAATTCAGAGGCCCCATGAAAGGAAGCCATAATGTTGATATAAAATGCAGTGAAATTTATCTACTGTTACATAAACAAATTCTTTGTCCATATTGACAAACCATCTTAACAGTGCAATGTTATATCATAATCCGCTTATGTTGACATCTAGCATGAGTACAGTATGTTTTCAGATATCCACTATTTTTCAAATTTACATTTCTGGTAATGGAGATCAACCGGACGAGGCATTATCTCATAATCTATCGGATTCTCGGCAACTCGCTAGTAATTAATATATTTACATAGACTGACATTTGTATGTGGATGGTAAGTAAAATTCCTCCTCTTTTCACTCAGAATTAAATCCTTCAGAACATTCACATTTTCTATAGTAATCCCTGTCATCAGACCAGAACACCTGCGTCTCTATCGTTGATTGACCCTTTCTTTAAATTTATGACACATGCGTAGAAAGGAGCATCACTCCACTACCATAAATGTAAAAAAAAAAAAAAAAAAAAAAAAAAAAAAAAAA